>CAUYPK010013416.1:0-18559 GCA_963574355.1 Loris lydekkerianus | reverse complement strand
CAATGCCCAAAGTTCTCCACACTTTTGCTCAAGCTCTCCCCAAGGCAGCTCAACTGAGCGCCAAGTCCAAGAACACCAAAAAAGTTCACAGGTAAGGCCTTTCCAGTTTGCAGTCTCACTGCTGCTTGTACTCACGGTTGCTGGTGTGATTATGTCGATTGAACACACGCAGCCACTTGCCAGTTTTCCACTGTTTTTGTCCTCCTCCTGTGGTCCAGAAGTCCCTTGCTAGCTCCCTGTATCCTCAAAGGGATGATGATAGGCAGATCCCACCGGCCAGAGATGTCTGGAGTCTTGTCTCCCCAGACTCACCGAGCCCAGTTACAGGGAAGCTGTTACTCTACCGCCATCTTTAATCCTCCCCCTCAAAACTAGCTAGTGAATTTTTTGTTAAATTCAACAGTAGATTACTTTTCCCCAAATTATCTAACTATGATTTTCTTTGTCTTTTTGTTTCAAACTTCATTGAAGTGTGTTTGTTTTTCCCTAATTTGGGCAATTACTAGTTATATGAATCTTGTATAAGTTACTTACCTTCTAGAAATCACTTTCTTGGCTCAGCGCCTGTGGCTCAAGTGGCTACGGCACCAGCCATATACTCCTGAGCTGGCAGGTTCGATATCCAGCCCAGGCCTTCCAAACAATGATGACTGCAACCAAAAAATAGCCAGGCATTGTGGTGGGTGCCTACACCAATTACTTGGGAGGTGGAGGCAGGAGAATCACTTGAGCCCAGGAGTTGAGGTTGCCATGAGCTGTGATGTCACAGCACTCTAACCAGGGCAACAGCTTGAGGCTCTGTCTTTAAAAAAAAAGGAAAGAAATCTGTTTCTTAATTTTTAATGGATTTTATGGATGATAACAGTGGCTACTTTCTGGGTTATTATAATGATTGGATGAAAAAATGCACATAGGATATGCCTCACATATAGTTATGGATCTATATAATAATATAATATCATTATTATTATTATTATTATTTTTAGAGACAGAGTCTCACTTTGTCACATTTGGTGGAATGCCATGGCATCACAGCTCACAGCAACCTCCATCTCTTGGATTTAGGCAATTCTCTTGCCTCAGCCTCCCAAGTAGCTGAGACTACAGGTGCCTGCCACAACACCTATTTTTTTTTTTTTTTTTTTTTGTTATTGTTAAATCATAGCTATGTACATTAATGTGATCATGGGGCACCCCCACCAATCCCCCTCCCTCTGCCTACCTCCCCCCTCCCTCCCTCCCTTTCCTCCTTCCCCCTATTCCTAGGTTATAACTGGGTTCTATAGCTTTCATCTGAAAGCCATAAATTAAGTTTCATAGTAGGGTTGAGTACATTGGATACTTTTTCTTCCATTCTTGAGACACCTTACTAAGAAGAATATGTTACAGCTCCATCCATGTAAACATGAAAGAGGTAAAGTCTCCATCTTTCTTTACAGCTGCATAATATTCCATGGTGTACATATACCACAATTTATTAATCCATTCGTGGATTGATGGGCACTTGGGCTTTTTCCATGTTGCAGTTCGGCCAGGACCGGGTTTGAACCCACCACCTTTGGTATATGGGGCTGGCGCCCTACTCACTGAGCCACAGGTGCCACCCATCTATCATTATTATTTTTAATGGAATGTGTCAGACACTGAGCTTTGGTCCTCACATAAAACATCCTGACTTAGATGCTATTTGTCACACATTTCAAAGAGATAAACTGAGACTCAGAAGGATTTGCCAGAGGACAGAGGCTAATAAATTGTAGATACAGGATATTCTATTTTATAGGTTGTGCCTTTCATCTGCACCAGAAAACTTTTCAGCATCTTGTATGACACTTAGAAGTGAACTAAAAGTCACTTTACAGTGACTGAAATTAGCTAACACTGTTTTCATTTGTCTTCCGAGAGGTAGGACATACCACACTGAAGAAGTTCTACCCTGCTGGGGAAACTCCAGGCCTAAAGGTCAGATTAATAAAGATTTTATCTTAAAACCATAGAATTCTAGAGTAAGAATTCTTGATTCAGAGGACTTTAGTGTGTAGCATTTTGCTTACCCAATAATTGAATTCTTTCTGTAACCACCTACCCAAGGAGTCATACAGTTTGTTCTTTTACATTTCCAATGACAGGGAAGTGATCATTTCCACTCCTGAGGCAGCTCATTCCACTTTCCACAGCTCTGAACCTGAGACAGATCTTCCTTACATCAAACTGAGCTCCTTTCCTATGTCTGCCTTCTGCACCTTGGTCCTAATTTGGCCTTCATGGTAACATGAAGTGGAACCTTTGTTTCCTAAGGCACTCTTTCAGATTCTTACAGTTTACTTTCTATCTTAACCCCAAACACTACCTCTTTACCAGAGTAAGCAGGTTCAAACCTTCCATTCATAACTACTCCTGAAAAAATGCAATTGAATCTACTTTCTTTTTTCTTGTTGGTGGAGTACGAGGTTTGACAATTAAGTTCACTAACCCATCCTAGAAAAAGTGCTACATACCTCATTGCTGAACTACAGTCACTTTCAGAGTACTCTCCTTGGGAAGCCATGCACTGACACCAGCACCTCATCTACCCTTCAAAGCAATTTTGGAACTCTTCTTTCTGGAATGACCATCAGAGCTGTCTTTGTAAGAGGTCTGACAGTTAAAGTTCACGAACTTGCTACCATGTGCTTTTGTTGGCAGCATTGTAGAAACAATTCAATAAAGTTTCATAACCTTGATATATCAGTGTCTCACAGCCATGTTCATGTTGACCTGTGATGGTGTCTATTATTGTTGTGTGTTTTTGTATGGTATATGACAACAGTTTTGATGATCATTCCAGAAAGAGTTCCAAAATTGCTTTGAAGGGTGGTACATAGTTTCCCAAGGGTAGTTCTTCAAAGGTGACTGTAGTGATGTTCAACAGACCTCACATAGAAGAGAGAACATGGGTATCTAATGAGCATTTTGCTTCTTCTCAAGTCTCTGTCTTAATGCATGATACTACCATCTACCCAGAAACCTAGGAGTTTGTTCCCCTCACCATTCACATATAGTTCATCAGCATGTCTTTTTAGTCTTATCCCTAAATATTAATTAAATCCTCTCCCCTACCATCCCTATGGTCCAAGCCACCATCATCTTTCCCCTGATTCCTAACTCTGGCTCCCTTCCTGTACTGCTTCCTCCACACAGCAACCAGAATTATTTCTTTAAAGCATAAATCAAATCATGCTACTTCCCTGATTAAACTCTTCTTTCCTTTCCTATTACCCTTAGAACAAAGCCTATACCCTGTGTCCTAGTCAACAAGGTCAATTCTTTCTTATTTATTGCTCACTCTGATGTCTTGGTCCCTGATCTCTTTTATAGTATATTCTTTGGACGTGTCATCCTATTCCTGCAGCTGGTCTTGGCCTTATTCTGATTGCCTGTAATCTTCTTTTCCTAGTTTTTCAAATGGTTGGCTCATTCTTATTTTTCAGGTCTCAGCTCAAATCCCACTTCCTCAGAGACGCAGCCCCAGTTACTCACCCAGGTCCCAATCTAATCACCCTGCAGCTATCTTTTGTATCTGCGCTGTCATATTTCCTGATGAGGCAGAAGTTCTTTGGTGACTGGACTGACCTCATTAGATTGACATTTTTATCCTCTGTAAGTGGTGCAGTAGCTGGCTTATAGACGGTGATTCCTCAAAAACTATCTGAGGAATAAATGAATGGAGTCATAATTGACTGAATGAAAGGGTGTTGGAGTCATATTAAAAACAGATTTGAACCTGAGTTTCATCGCTTCCTCTATGACTTTGGGCAAATTATGTTATCTCTCCTGGGCTTCAGTTGCCTCATCTGTATAGAGCAACCCTATCTATGTCACAGAATATTGTGAAGGCTAATTACGATACTGGCTATGACTGCACCTGCCATAGTACCTGAAACATATTAGGTGCTCAGTCCACTCAAAACCTGCTGCTTAATTCTGAATATGCATAGAAGAGTTCTATCAAACTTGCTTAATGGGGCTGCTTGTGTGGTGTGCCTGTGGTGTGGTGTGCATGATCCATAAGATGACGGTGATTCCCCTCAGGTAACACTTGCCTGGCTGAGAAGACAGTCCTGATCCAAGGTATCAGCTATTGCTCTGAATGATGCTCAGTCTGACAACCCCAAGGAGCTGAGAACAGACCTTCACTTGGGTGCTGAACACAGACCCCCAAAATTAAAACAATCAAACCTTACATTGTGTGGCCCAATTCTTGTCAGTGTCTAGACAGTCATCTCCTTTGGGAAATCACTGTTGCTGAGAGGAGGCATGTGATCTCCTGTCAAGAATATAAAATGGGCCTGTGAGCTACTGGGGAGGAGGGGCTGCTGTGAGGTTGTGAAGGTCTGTGGAGCAGACCCTACAGAGGGAGTGTCTGCTTCTGTACTCACAGCAGCCTCTGCCTCATGGTGGTAGCCTTCTCCACACATATTGGTCACCAGATCCCATGGTGCCTGGGAAGGTGGAAGCCAAGGTTTCACTAAGGGGTGCTGAGAGGAATTGAAGGGCAAGCCTGGAACATTGGCTACCTGCTAGGGAGGGAGCAGAAATACTCAGGCCATTTGCTTTTTTGGCACAATGGCCTAGGTGGCTCCCTCTATAGGCGGTTAGGGTGAGGGTTGTAGGTAAGGGCTGTAGAAATAGACCTAGGTTCAAATCCTGACAATTGCATTGACTTGGGCCAAGTTACTTACTGCCTAGCTTTAGTTTGCTCTTTGTAAAATGGAGATAATAACAACTCCTATTTTATTTAGTTGCTGTGAGGGTTAGATGATATAGTGCATGCAGAAATCTTAACTCAGTGCTAGGCACATAGCCATTGGTCAGTAAGTGATTATTCTCTTTATTAGGCAGGACAAGTCAGGATTTTCAGTTTTATGTTTCTAATGAGACTTACTAATACTGAACTTTGAGTCTTGGTTGCCCACTTGGCAGCTGTGTGCTTTAAACAAATTATCAAACAACTCTGAGTAAGTGTCCTTATGTTGAGATCACAGCGCCTGATGCATAGTAAGTGCTCAAAATACTTATTTCCTCTCCCTTTGGGTCTCAATATCTGAAATACGGTCCCTTTAAGCTTGTTAAGATTCCTCACTAGCCTTGTATGCAGCTGTGGGCAGACAGCTTTGGCAGAAGGAATGAGACTCTCTCTCTCTCTCTTTTTTTTTTAAATGACTGTTTCATAATCTTTTGGCTCAGATCTGCTGCTGCCACACCCTGTGCTTTTCAGGGTCCCTGGGTCCTGTTGAAGTTAGCATGTGCCTTTCCTATAACCTAAATGACCCTGGCTGCTATGCAAGGTGCTACTGAATGCAAAATAAATTTTCTTCCCTGCTCTTTGGGGCGAAGCTGGTTCAGAGATTCTTAGCTGCAGGGGGAGGGGCTGGCAGGCCTGGACTGCAGTTGCAAATCGGCCAAGGGTTTTCTGGATTTCATTAAAATTCTCTGGCTGTCTTTCGGGATTGCTCCATTGGATATGACTGCACTGGAGCTGGTCCTGCTGTTCTTTCAGCCATATACCCATCAAATTACAGAGCCTCTCAGGACAAGAGAAAATTGAAGGTAGGGGTCTTGCTCAGCAATATTTATGGTAAGGGGCTCCTGTCTATACCTACAGAGTTTGAATTCTATAAATACAGATGGGGAGGCAGACATAGCTGAGCTGGGAATGGGCAGCAAAGAGAATCTTGCTTCATCTTGCTTTTGAGGACAGACTTACTCTTGAAGATGGATGGGTTTCCTGACAGCTATCAAAGGGTCCCCAAGTGTTACATTAAATGAAATCAGCCTGATTTGATCATACTTCCAAAGTGCTGATACTCTTATATTCACCCCTGGGAGCTGGGGTTGGGTGGCAGTTCTCTGAGGGTGACAGGCTGCATTAGAAAAAAGGATTCAGTTTTAAATGTTAATTTCTGGTAGCTGACAGAATCTCCCTTGAGACTGAAACTTGAGTCTGAAAACCTAGGTTCAAATTATGACTCTGTTATTAAATTGCTTTATGACCTTGGGCAAATTACTTCCCTGAGTCTCAGCTTCACAGCGCAGTTGTGAGGATTAAATGAGATAAATTATGTAAAGCCCTTGGCATATCATATGATCTCCACAAACGTTAGATGTTGTTATAAATTGGGATAGTTTTGACCTGTCATTCCAACTCACTGAGATATATCCCCGTTCTGTCATCTAACATGTTCATTCTGCATCCCTCCCAGCTTTGCGTCATTTAAGAATTTGATGCAAACATGTTCCCTAGGGCAAGCTGAAACTCCTCTCACTGGAAAAAATACATCAGAACCATATTATTATGTGTTCCAGTGAGAGGCTTAAGATGTTGGGTATTTCATCTTTAGGTAACTTAGAGAAAAAGGGTTTTTTTCCTATCGTTCTTGATGGGTAGATTGTGAGAAAGCCATTTAAATTGGTCTTGGATATAAATGTCTCCTGATGATACTCCTGAGAGCATCATGAAGGTCCCCATTTGCCTTCAGAGTAAATTTCTTTTCCTGTCTTTTTCCTTTTACTCTGCTCTTCAAACCCATTCAAACCTCTAGTTTCTAGCCACTGTGGACAGATTACATAAAAATAATTAACATGAAACGTATAATATATATCAAAGAGTATTGTAAGTAGGTATTTACAAGTTAAAGAAAAAGATTAAAATAAAATTGTGTACTTATAATTCAATTTCTCAAATGGAGCATTACAGGTACCCTAGAAGCTACTATATACCCTCCACCCCCCAAATCACACCCCCTTCCCGCCTCACCACACGTAAGATTATCCTGATTTTTGTGTTGATCATTCTCTTACTTTTCCTTAACTGCACATGTGTGTATTGCTAAAACACATTGTTTGTTTTTTTTAAAAACAAACCTACCAAGCTTTGTAAGAAAAGAACTACTATGAGGGGTATAAACTCTGGGTCATAGTCTGGCTTAACCTTCCTGGGAGGTTACAGAAGGCCCTAGTAGGGAAGTCAGTGGGCAAGGTTGTTAGAGAATCATAGGAAATACAAATCTCACCACTGTTGGGGCATCTGATGGGTTTACAGTGTGGCCAGGCACTGGACATATGATAGGAAAATGGTCAGAGAGATTGGACTATACTGTCATTTTTACTTCTAGTTTCTCTTTGGCCTACCACTAGCTCTCAGAAAGTAGGTCAAAGCAAAACTCTTCTATAGGATAAAGTGAAGGGCATCAGCTAGCCTCAACACATAGGACGGGGGAGATGAGCAGGCACTTACTTCATCACAAGGTCAAGACAAATGGAATCGGAAAAGAATCTGGCCAAGTTTACCTATGCATTTTTTTTTTTTTTCAGGTGAAAAAGTGAGTATGCAATACCACCATACCACCTATGGAATATCCTTGCCTAAGAGTTGACCCGTAAAATCTAATCTAGCCTCTGGAGCTAACTTTAATTTATTGGAAAGATGGGGGAAAGGATGACAAGTTGAATTACATCTTCAGGAGGCAGATAAATTTAGAATGTAGAACATTCTGTTGGACAACTGACTTGGCTTCTGCAACAAGTCAGTGGCATGAAAAACATGTTTTGATTCAGATATGTTAGTTTGCTAGAGCTACTGTAAAAAACATTACACACTGCCGGGCACAGGGACCTGTAATCCTAGCACTTTGGGAAGCTGAGGTGGGAGGATTGTTGGAGTTCAGGAGTTCGAGACCAGCCTAAGCAAGAGTGAGACCCAGTCTCTACGAAAAAATTAGCTGACCATTATGGTGGGTGCCTGTAGTTCCAGCTACTTATGAGGCTGAGCCAGGAGGATTGCTTGGATCCAGCCTGGGCAACAGAATGAGACTTTTCCTAAAAAAAAAAAAAAAAAAAAAAAAAAAAGATACCATACACTGATGGCTTAAAGAGAAATTACTATTCTGACAGTTTGGAGGCTATAGTCCAAGATCTTAGGTACTGGCAGGGATGCTGTCCCCTGAGCCTCTCTCCTTGGCTTGCTGATGGATGCCCTCTGGCTGCCTGTTCACATGGTTGTTGCTCCCTGCATGCATGCCCCTGGTATTCTGCTGTGTGTCCTAAGCTCCTCATTTTTTAAGGATATCAGTCATCTTGGATTAGGGCCCTCTCTATCAACCTCATTTTAATTTAATTACCTCCTTAACAGCTTTAACAGCAAATATATGTGCAATCACATTCTGAGGTACTAGAGATTAGGGCTTCAATATATGAGTTTGCTGGGGAGGAGGCACAATTTAGCTCTTAACAATCTAATTGTAAAAAGGCATTTGTGAGATGTTGAGGAAATTTTATTATAGACTGGGTATTAGATAACATCAAGGAATTACTGTTAATTTTCTTTTCCTTGTTAGTTTCTTTAAGTGTGATAATAGTATTCCAATGTAAAAAAGTGGGTAATATAGAGATGGGTTCTGAAGTACATAGGAATGAAATGGTATAATATAGAAGTTGTTTTAAAATATGTAAATAAAGAAAAAATAGGGAGAAAGGATAGATCGAGTTAGTATGTCAAAATCTTTATAATTGTTGAATTTGGGAAATGAGTTTAGGGGGTCTACTTTTTTGTATGTTTGAAAAGTTTATAATCATATATTTTAAATATTTGAACCAGAACACAAAAGAAGATTTAATGGCAGTGGGTTGTTGGTGATGACTGTGTCCAGTATGTCTGTCCCTTTAGTTGTACTTCTTCAGCCTGGTTGCTTCTATGTATGTCACGTTGGGGTCCTCCGTTACCAATCTCTTCACTCACTTTGTCACCCTTGGGTAGAGTGTGTGGTGTCACAGCTCACAGCAATCTCAAACTCCTGGGCTTAGGCGATTCTCTTCGCTCAGCCTCTGAAGTAGCTGGGTCTATAGGCGCCCGCCACAAGACCCGGCTAGTTTTTGGTTGTAGTTGTCATTGTTGTTCGGCAGGCCTGGGCCAGATTCAAACCTGCCAGCTCTGCTGTATGTGGCTGGCGCCCTAGTCGCTGAGCCACAGGCTCCAAGCCCCTTAGAACTTTTTAAATTTCTCTCTGTTGTTTTCCATATCTTTGTTTTTTTAATTTTACACTTTAGAAGATTTCTTCAAGTTTATCTTTCAGTCCTTTTGTTGTTTTTTTTATTTTAATTAAAAAATTCTGCTGTTATATTATCAGTGTCTAAGAGCTCTTTTTGCTCTCTGTTTCCTTTTTATAATATCCTAGTTTTATTTCATGGATGTAGTTTTATTTCATTTTTGTGAGGATATTAATGGTATTTCCACCCCTATGTAATATGTTTCCTTTGAGTTGCTTTGTTGTGTTTGCCCTGGTCTGTACCTACCTTCATTAGAGGATTTCCCAAGATATCTCTCTAAATGTGACCCTTGGCTGTGTCACCGTCGATTGAGAAGGAGGGAGAAAAGCTGTCAAGACCTTGACATTAATAGTAAATGAAAGAAGTCACTCACAAAAGAACACACCGTGTATGATTTCATCTATAGGAAATGTCCAGAATAAGCAAATCTGTAGAGATAGAAATTAGATTTAATAGTTGTTTGGGGCTGGGGCAGGGTTGGGGGGCAAAAACAGAGTGACTGCTAATGGGCATAGGGTTTTTTTGAGGGGTAATGGGAAATGTTCTAAAACCGATTGTGGTAGATGATTGTACATCTCTGTGAGTATGCTAAAAACCATTGAATTGTATTCTTTAAAAGGGTGAATTGTATGGTATGTGAATTATAGCTCAAAAAAGCTGCTTAAAAACATGCTGTCAGGGGCGGTGCCTGTGGTTCAGTCAGCAGGGCGCCGGCCCCATATACTGAGGGTGGTGGGTTCAAACCTGGCCCGGGCCAAAATGCAACAACAACAAAAAACAGCTGGGTGTTGTGGCAGGCGCCGGTAGTCCCAGCTACGCGGGAGGCTGAGGCAAGAGAATCTCCTAAGCCCAAGAGCTGGAGGTTGCTGTGAGCTGTGACGTCACAGCGCTCTACCAAGGGCGACAAAGTGAGACTCTATCTCTTAAAAAAAAAAAAAATGCTGTTGGGAGACTCGGAATGTGGAATGGAGATCATTAACTCTGAGCCTCACTGCAGAGTGGGGTGTTTATTGGGCACCACTGCTGTCAGCACCTACATGTTTTGTGTTGGGTACAGTCACCAAAGTCTTCCACCCTCCTTTGAGAGTGAGGTTCTGCCTGGCAATGCTCAGGTGTCCTGTGGAGGAGTGTGGGATCTTTCCCCTCCACTGTCAGTAGACACAGTGCCTTGCCTTTGATATGTGCCCCCCTCAACCATGCTGGGCACTTCCAGGCCAGAGACACTCTTCCTTTCTATTATTGGAAATTCTAAAGATTTACAGAAATAGGGAGGATATTACCCAGGTACCCATAGCTCGGATCTGTGTCCCCCAATAGTCTTCCCCAGATTATTTTCAAACAAATACTCAACATTTCTGTTTCATTCTCTCCAGCGACTTAGCCTGCAGAATTCTGTCAGTGAAGAGGAGGAATCTAGAGATCTAACTTCTTAAGCAGCTTTCATTCTTGTTTTCTTTATTCTTTTTTTGGCCGGGGCTGGGTTTGAACCCGCCACCTCTGGTATATGGGGCCAGCGCCCTACTCCTTTGAGCCACAGGCACCACCCTTGTTTTCTTTATTCTATCATCTTATATAGACTGCCAGGCCCTGTGCTTTTTAAGGATTCCCTGCTTTAAAGCAAATGAATCCTCGGCTTTCCCTGCATCTGGTTTTGGATTCATATTTCCTGACTCTGCTAGGTCAGTTATTTCTTGTTCATCTGCTTCCCAAGCTTTCAAAATTTGATACCATTGTCTTCTCTTGTCTTTTCCTGTACTTTGAAGGATTTTTTAGTAAGAAAAAAGTAACTTACTGAATTTTTGTTGGATTTTTGGATAAGTGAAATTAGACGCAATTGTTCATCGTGCCACCTTCTCCAGAAGATTGGCTGCTGATTCCCTTCCACCCCCGCCCCAATCTTGCGCTATCCTATTCAACTTAATCTTACAATCCTATTTTAGTTATTTATATATGTATTTATTTTCTTGCCTGGAAGATTCTTTTTCAGTGTTTTAAGAACTAAGAGGAATCTCTTTATTGATCTAATGTCCAAAGTTAAACAGTCCCTGTTTTTGTACATACCTGGCATTTTGTACTCACCCCTCATCATAGAAGCTTTTGCTTGCACCTTGCATACACAGGGTAGTCTGTTTCCTTGTCTCTCTGCCCTGGCTTATGCAGCAGGAGGAAGCCTATATCTTATTTTCTCTGGATCTTGAGTACAATGCTGATGCCTTACTCTGAGTAAACATGTTAACTCTCACATTGGATAGTTTAGCATTGCACTTCCAGGATTGGGGACAGATAAGTGTACAATGCCTCTTTCCTTCTTGTCTTTTATAAGCATGACTGTTTGGTAAATATTACCCACATGCCTCTGGCTTGTTGTTATGCAATGTTGTTTGTTTGCTTTCAAGTCTGGTGTTTTTTACCCAGTCAGCAGGTTGCAGAGGGAGGAAGAGCAGCTATGTAAGTGTAAACATCCTAACAAAGAATGAATGAACTCAGCTGGAGATGTCTTGTTTCCCTCTCTTGAAAGTAAGGCTTGTAGTCTTCATTATGCTTCAGGATAAAGGAGTAAATCTGTAGTAAATCTGTTCTCTTGACAACTTCTTAGTTCTACAGTCTCTCCCATTTTGTAGAAAGGAAAAACCCTTCCTACAAAATCAGGAGAATTTTTTAATTGCTGATTTTGTTATTTAAAAAAAATCTGATGTTGACGTGTGACATCCTGATAAATAACCTGTTGTTTCATAAAGTGTATTCCCCATATATTAAAGTAAATATCCTCTTGGAGGAAAGAACTAGGGAACTAACTAGTGGTCAAATAAACTTGGGATGCTGGATTAAATGCAGTTAAATAGGGTTCCTTACTTCAAGATTTCTCAGGGTCTTGTTACTGTGCATTGTGAATTTCTTACAGGGATACATAGTCCCTAGAGGGGCAGCATTTTCTAATTTACTTTTCATCTGAGAAAGAGGAGTATTTTGGTGTTGTGTTTTCTGAAACAACTATGGAAATAGCCTCTCAGGTTAAATCTACACTTTATGGTCCAGTTCAAAGGTTTTCCTGTCACACCTTCCCCCCCCCCCCAGATATACAGCCCTTTCCTTTGAGTTGTACTGCATTCATTTGTCAAATTATCTTCCCATGTCTCCTCTACCTGCTAGGGGATATGATATGTTCTTATACATACTGTTATATCATTTTTCACTTCCTTGGGGACATTGTCTTATACAAAAATGCTCAAGAAATGTTTGCAAACTGCATTGGTTTCTGAGCTGAGTCATCCTAGGGCACTGGCAGGGATGGGAGCCCAGGACTGGTCCAGAATTCGAGACCCTTGCCACTCAGGCATATGGGGGCGGGGGGGACACAGTGCAGAGGCCAGTATAAGAGGTCTGATGGGCATAATTGGAAAGCAAAAACAGGAGATACTGACAATACATATTAAACCTGCTGACAGCCTGTTGTTTGTGGTAAGCTCTGAATACTTAATGCCAACCTTTTAAGTGGGTGATATTCTTCCAATTTCATAGACAAGGAAATGGAGCAAGTTAAAAAGGCAAAGTACAAGTAAGTGCTTAAACTACAAAGATGAACAAAGCCAGTCCTTTTCCGTAGGAGCTCCTGTTTCAAGGAGCAGACAGTCCTGTAAGTAAATAACTGTGAGCACTGGAGTAACTCCACGGATTAAGTTCTGTGTAAGGTATTATGGGAGAACCAGATAGGAAGGAGAAAGGAAGGAAAGAGTGGAAGGTGGTGAACCTAGGAAAGCTTCCAGGAGAGTAATTGCCTAAGCAAGGTGGGGAGCGCAGGGCCTGAACCATGGGAGTGAGAGGTATCCTGAAGAATTCAGCATTACTAGGTTATGAAATCTGAGTTTGGTGAGAACTGAGGCTGGAGAAGTGCAGAGTGTGCCATAAATAGGTTGCAGAGTTCTGGACTTGATTTTGAAAATGATGGGAAGTGCAGAGCACAGTGGCTCACATATGTAATCCCAGCACTTGGGAGGCTGAGGCAGGTGGATTGCCTGAGCTCACAGATTCAAGACCAGCCTGAGCCAGAGCAAGACCTTGTCTCTATAAAATAGCCAGGCGTTGTGGCAGGCACTTGTAGTCCCTGCTACTTGGGAGGCTAAGGCAAGAGGATCACTTGAACCCAAGAGTTTGAGGTTGCCATAAGCTAAATGCCATGGTACTCTACCAAGGGTGACCAAGTGAGACTCTGTCTCAAAAAAAAAAAAAAAGAGAGAGAGAGAGAGAAAGAAAATCATGGGAAGCCATTGTAGGGTTTTTAGGAGAACAGCTATTGTCCAGCCCATATTTTAGATATATACCCGCCAAGTAGTGAAACATGATTCTGAGCTGGGTAGGATGGGAAGCAGCACCTCTCATCCAAGGTGTAGATGAGGTAAGCTGAACTCTGACTCAAGGCAGCAGCAGGAGGGGCGTGGAGGGGAGGAGGGCACTGGTTTGATGAAAATCAGCAAGCTGGGAAGACATGAGGGAGCAGACAGGTGTGAAGTGTGGCTCGTGCTTTGTGCTTGTGCGCCCCCCTTCTTCCGTCAACTGACATTTCAGGTCTGCCCTGATATGAGCTCTTACCTTAGCAAACCCTATATAAAATGTGGGTTTAGGAACAATTAGGAGACAGTGTTTATGGAGAGATTTGTGACATGAAATTTCTTTAAATACCATTGACTTCAGAGTGTTTATGTGTTGTGCATCTCAGAATTCTTACTTTCATAACTCCAGAAATAAATCTATTGGGTAAAATAGTGGCTCCCGAACCAGTTTATCATCATAATCACCAGAGAATATTGTCTTTCCCAAGTTTTATTTCTGAAAAATTTCCATCATACTGAAAATATGAAAGAGTAACAAAATGAATATCTAAATATCTACCAAATAAATTAAAATGATGTTAATATTTTGCCTTGTTTTCTAAATATGTGTATGTATGTATATATACATCTATTTGCATATGTGCTTATATGCTGAACCATTTGAAAGAAAGTTGGAGACATTATAACACGTTACCTGAAATTCTCATTTTAGCATGTGTCTTCCAAAAGTAAAGACACCTGATACAACCCAATTATTGTACCTAAAACAAAAAACTAAGGCCAGGTGCAGTGGTTCATGCCTTATAATGCTAGCACTCTGGGAGGCTGAGGCAGGAAGATCCCTTTTAGGAGTTTGAGATAAGCCTAAGCAAGAGCAATAACCCATCTCTACTAAAAACAGAAATTAACCAAAAGAACACCAGGCATGGTGGTGAGCTACTGTAGTTCTAACTACTTGGGAGGCTAAGATAGAAGGATTACTTGAACTCAGGAGTTTGAGGCTTCTGTGAGCTAGGCTAATGCCATAGCATTCTAGCCTGGGTAATAGAGTGAGACTTTTTCTCTCTCTCAAAAGAAAACTCATCTAATATCAGGCCATATTTGTGTATCCTCAGTCATGACCAAAGTATGTTTTCATTTTATTAATTTTCAAAAATTTTGCATTATTGGCTGGGCGCCTGTAGCTCAATGGCTACGGCACTGGCTACATACAGCAGGGCTGGCAGGTTCGAACCTGGCTTGGGCCTGCCAAACAACAATGACAACTACAACAACAACAAAAAATAGCTGGGCATTGTGATCAGGTGCCTGTAGTCCCAATTATTTGCAAGGGTGAGGCAAGAGAAATGGTTAAGCCCAAAAGTTTGAGGTTGGTGTGAGCTGTGACACCACAGCCCTCTACTGAGGGTGACATAGTGAGACTCTGTCTCAAAAAAAAAAAAAAATTGCATTACTAATGGAAGAAACTATTTGTAGTATTCTAGATTCTACCTTTTATAATGGCCTTTTTTAATTTTAAAATTATCTTTATTTTATTTATTTATTTTTTTATTATTAAATCATATATGTGTACATTAATGTGATCATGGGGCACCATACACTAGTTTTATATACCATTTGACATATTTACATCACACTGGTTAACATAGCATTCCTGGCATTTTCTTAGTTATTGTGTTAAGACATTTATTTTCTACATTTAGTAAGTTTCACATGTACCCTTGTAAGATGCACCGTAGGTGTGATCCCACCAATCACCCTCCCTCTGCTGATCATCCTCCCTCCCTTCTCCTCCCTCTCCCCCTTCCCCATATTCTTAGGTTATAACTGGGTTATAGCTTTCATATGAAAGCCATAAATTAGTTTCATAGTAGGGTTGAGTACATTGCATACTTTTTCTTCCATTCTTGAGATACTTTACTAAGAAGAATATGTTCCAGCTCCATCGATGCAAACATGAAAGAGGTAAAGTCTCCATCTTTCTTTAAGGCTGCATAATATTCCATGGTGTACATATACCACAATTTATTAATCCATTTGTGGATCGATGGGCACTTGGGCTTTTTCCATGATTTATCAATTATGAATTGGGCTGCAATAAACATTCTGGTACAAATATCTTTGTTTTGGTCTTCTGAGTATATACCTAGTAGAGGAATTATAGGATTGAATGGCAGGTCTATTTTCAGATCTCTAAATATTCTCCAAACATCTTTCCAAAAGGAATGTATTAATTTGCATTCCCACCAGCAGTGTAGAAGTGTTCCCTTTTCTCCACATTCACGCCAACATCTCTGGTCTTCGGATTTTGTGATATGGGCTAATCTTACTGGAGTTAGATGATATCTCAAAGTAGTTTGGATTTGCATTTCTCTGATGATTAAGGATGATGAGCATTTTTTCATATGTCTGTAGGCCGTGTCGTTGTCTTCTTCAGAGAAGTTTCTCTTCAAGTCCCTTGCCCAGCCTGAGATGAGATCACTTGTTCTTTTCTTGCTAATACATTTGAGTTCTCTGTGTATTCTGGTTATTAAACCTTTGTCAGAGACATAACCTGCAAATATCTTCTCCCATTCTGAGGGCTGTCTGCTTGCTTTACTTACTGTGTTCTTGGCTGTGCAGAAGCTTTTTAGTTTGATCAGGTCCCAGTAGTGTATTTTTGGTGTTGCTTCAATGGCCTGGGGGTCTTCCTCATAAAATATTCTCCCAGGCCGATTTCTTCAAGTGTCTCCCCTGCACTTTCTTCTAGTATTTTTATAGTTTTATGTCTTAAGTTTAAATCTTGAATCCAGTGAGAGTCTATCTTAGTTAATGGTGAAAGGTGTGGGTCCAGTTTCAGTCTTTTACAGGTTGCCAGTCAGTTTACCCAGCACCATTTGTTAAATAGGGAATCTTTTCCCCACTGAATGTTCTACTGGCTTGTCAAAGATCAAATTAACAGTAAGTAGCTGCGTTCATCTCTTGGTTCTCTATTCTGTTCCATTCATCTACCTCTCTATTTTTGTGCCAGTACCATGCTGTCTTGATCACTATCGATTTATAGTCTAGTCTGAGGTCTGGCAGCGTGATTCCTCCTGCTTTGTTTTTATTTCTGAGTAATGTCTTGGCTATTCAAGGTTTTTTTCTGATTTCATATAAAATGAAGTATTATTTTTTCAAGATTTTTAAAGTATGACAGTGGAGCTATAATAGGGATTGCATTAAATTTGTATATTGCTTTGGGTAGTATGGACATTTTAACAATGTTGATTCTTCCCAGCCATGAGCATGGTATGTTTTTCCATTTGTTAACATCTTCAGCTATTTCTTTTCATAGTTCTCTTTAGAGAGATCTTTCATGTCCTTTGTTAGATAAACTCCCAAATATTTCATCTTCTCTGACACTACTGTGAAAGGAATAGAGTCCTTGACTGTTTTTTCAGCTTGACTATTGTTGGTATATATGAAGGCTACAGATTTATGGGTGTTGATTTTGTAAACTGAGACGCTGCTCCATATTCCACATTTTATTAATCCACTCCTGTATTTATGGGCACTTGGCTTGTTTCTATATCTTCGGAACTGTGAATTGTGGTGCTATAAACATTTGAGTATGAGTGTCTTTTTTCATAAAATATCTTTTTTTCCTTTGGTTAAATACTCAGTAGTGAGATTGCTGGATCAAATGGTAGGTCTACTTTCAGTTCTTTGAGGTTTCCCCATGCTACTTTCCAAAGAAGCTGTACTAGTCTGCTGTCCCACCGACAGTGTAGAAGTGTTCCTCTGAAACATGCTTTGACTGCCTTAGGAAAATGCCTTCCGACTTTGAAGATTATACAACTCTGATAAAGCTAAAATGACTGTATTGGTTAGGTTGCTCTTGCAATTAACAGGAAACCAAATCAAATGGCCTGAACAAAGAGGAAAGGTATAATAGTTCACATAACAAGAGGGCCTGCATAAAGTTGGGCAAGTTCAGGGCTGATTAATCAGTGACTCTCCCCAGTGTTTTTAGAAGCCACTTCATCTGTCTCATTTTTCCACCTGAAAATGCTAGGCAGTGGGTAGGGTGCCAGCCCCATATACTGAGGGTGGCAGGTTCAAACCCAGTCCTGGCCAAACTGCAACAAAAAATAGCTGGGCATTGTGGCAGGTGCCCATGGTCCCAGCTACTCGGGAGGCTGAGGCAAGAGATTCACCTAAGCCCAGGAGTTGGAGGTTGCTGTGAGCTGTGATGCTATGGCACTGTATGGAGGGTGACAAAGTGAGACTCTGTCTCTAAAAAAAGTAAATAGAATGCCAGGCAGCAATTTCCTTTTGCAAAGGATTCTGAAAGGGAGAGAGAGAGAGAAACTGATGAGCAGAAGATTATGGAAAGATGGTCAAATTCCAGTATTTGAGTTGAAATAGGAGACTGAAGATCTAAGTTGCATTATCAGTCTGCCCTGTACATTTTCTTATTGACAATGATTTTGCCAATAAAGAGGAAAAAGGGGGGGGGAAAGCCTCTATTTGTGTAAGCTGCCCTGACTGGGGTTTCTGTTACTTATAGCTAAACGTTATAAGTTGTTGTTGTTATTGTTGTTTTATTCCGCCCACCCCCACCCTTTTTATATTTTGGAGATGAGGTCCAAGCCTGTTGCTCAGGCAAGAGTGCCCCTTTATTTTTTATTTGTATATATCCATGGGATACAAGTGCGATTTTGCTACATTGATATACGTGTCCTTGCACTGCCAAGTTTTCTCGATCATTTCAGATGCAGGGCGCCAACTGTTTATTGGGTCTGATTAGATTACCTTTGTTCCTATCTGGTGTGATAGGGTTAATGTGGCTCTTGACAGGAGTGGGAGAAATGTCAACTCTTCTTTTCCTTGTTGTATGTGTGTGCTTGCATTGATGGTATGATTTTTAATCTGCAGCTTCTTTGCAGGAAATGTTTACAGAATGTTTGCATCCTTTGAGAGTTAATTTGGCTAAAACCAGATGATGTGGTCTATATACACATCTCATTCCATTCATCTGTTCATTGCTCTATTTCCCAGGCTCCCTTTGAACTACTGGACTCAAGGGATCCTCTTATTTCAGCCTCAAGAAATCTGACCTCGGGAGGATGGATTAAAGATGGCGGCCAAGTAACAGCTTCCCTGCAACAGGGCACGGTGAGTCT
>CAUYPK010013415.1:0-19394 GCA_963574355.1 Loris lydekkerianus | reverse complement strand
TTGGCCAAAGGTTTATCTATTTTATTGATCTTTTCAAAAAACCAACTTTTGGATTTATTGATCTGTTGTATAATTCTTTTGTTTTCAATTTTATTTAATTCTGCTGTGATTTTGGTTATTTCTTTTCTTTTCTAGTTAGGTTTGGGGTTGGAGTGTTCTTCCTTCTCCAGTTGCTTGAGATGTCCCATTAAGTTATTAACTTCCTCTCTTTCCATTTTCTTGAGGAAGGCTTGTAGTGCTCTAAATTTCCCTCTGAGGACTGCCTTTGCAGTATCCCAGAGGTTTTGGTTATTCATGTCTTAATTGTTGCTTTGTTCCAAACATTTGGTGATTTCCTTCTTAATCTCATATCTAACCTATGTATCCTTCAGCATAAGGTTGTTTAGCTTCCATGTTTTTGTATGGGTATGCAGGTTCCTGTTGTTATTCAGTTCAACTTTATTCCATGATGGTCTGAGAAGATGCAGGGAATAATTTCTATTTTTTTAAAATTTACTGAGGTTAGATTTGTGGCCTAGGATGTGGTCGATTTTGGAGTATGTTTCGTGGGCTGATGAGAAGAATGTGTATTCAGTTTTGTTGGGATGAAATGTTCTGTAGATGTCTGTTAAGTCGAGATGTTGAATGGTTAAGTTTAAATCTAAAACTTCTTTGCTTAGCTTCTTTTTGGAGGATCTATACAGCACTGCTAGAGGGGTGTTAAAATCTCCAACTACTATGGAACTGGAGGAAATCAAGTTGCTCATTTCTGTCAGAGTTTCTGTTATAAATTGAGGTGCATTGTGGTTGGGTGCATAAATATTAATAATTGAAATCTCATTATTGAGTAATGCCTTTAACAAATATGAAGTGTCCATCGTTATCTTTCCTTATTTTGGTTGGTTTAAAGCCTATTGCATCTGCGAATAGAATTACAATGCCTGCTTTTTTCTGCTTACCATTTGCCTGGATTATAGATGACCACCCCTTCACCTTGAGTCTATATTTGTCTTTTAATGTAAGATGAGATTCTTGTATGGAGCAGATATCTGGTTTAAGTTTTTATATTCAGTCAGCCAACCTGTGCCTCTTTAGAGGACAATTTAAACCATTCACATTAACTGAGAATATTAATAAGCCTTTCGAGAGTCTGGTGGACATTTTTAATCCTTTTGCGACTGTGGAAGTTGGAATTTGATCAAAACTTTTTGGGTAGGTTTACTTTTGTGGTGGAGGATATGCTGGTCTTTATGGAGGATAGGTCTGAGAATATCAGAGAATATCAGAGCTGGTTTAGTTATGACAAATTTCTTCTACATGTGAATGTTATTAAAGTATTTTATTTCTGCGTCATAGATGAAGCTCAGTTTAGCTGGGTACAGGATCTTGGGTTGAAAGTTATTTTGTTTTAGGAGATTAAAGTCGATGACCATTCTCTTCTAGCTTGAAAGGTTTCAGCAGAAAGATCTTCAGTTATTCTAATATTCTTGCCCTTGTAGGTGATGGTTTTCTTTTGTCTGGCAGCTTTCAGAATTTTCTCCTTCATATTAACTTTAGTGAAATTGATTATGATGTGTCTAGGGGATGGCTTATTCGGGTTGAGTTGTGTTGGAGTTCTGAAACTGTCTGCTATCGGAATTTCCAAATCTCTTGGCATGTCTGGAAAGTTCTCCTTCATAATCTCATGGAGAAGAGACTCTGTGCCTTGTGAAGCCACTTCGTCACTTTCGGGGATCCCTATAAGATGAATATTGGTTTTCTTTGAATTATCCCAGAGCTCTTTGAGAGAGTGGTCTGTTTTTGTCCTCCATTTCTCATCCTCTTTGAGAGTTTGGGAGCATTCGAAAACTTTTGTCTTCAATGTCAGAAATCCTTTCTTCTGCTTGCTCCATTCTTTTACTGAGGGATTCTACTGTGTTTCTCAGATCTTTGAGGGATGCAACTTCTTCTCTCAATGTGTCAAAATCTTTCGTCATTTGGTCTTTGAATTTGTTGAATTCTTGAGTTATCTTTTGGGTTACTGCTTGGAGTTCTAATTCAATCTTATTTGCTATCCAGATCCTGAATTCAATTTCTGACATCTCAGCTATTTGTTTGTGTGTGGGATCTTGTGGTGTGTCTGTACCATTGATCCTTGGGGGAGTTGATCTACTCTGATTATTCATATTGCCAGAGTTTTTCTGTTGATTTCACCTCATGATTGTTTTTCACCATTGCCTCTGGCCATCCTCAGAGTTGGGGAGGTGTCTCTCAAAGATTAGATGCCAGCGGGATCACTCTATTGTTGCTGGATCTTTGTAGGGATTGAGCCTGTGTAGTTCCTCTGGGGCTGCCCCAGGCAGGGATTTCTGGTTGTGGAAGCAGCTCCAGAGTGTGACACACCTGGATCTAGCAACAGGGCAGGAGGTGGAATGCATGGTTCTGGGAGTGCCTGGCGCCCACTGACATTGGCACAGAGAGCCCAAGGCTCCAGCAGACTCTGGCCAGGAGACAGAGGCAGGGAGGGCTCCAGAGGGCACATGGCTAACAGAGTCCCTGGCCAGATGAGCAGGCCAGTGTGGAGGAAGGAAGGGTACAGGAGGGAGGACATGGGGTTGTGCGGCTCCCGCAGTTCTTGGTCAGGGCATGAAGAGGCACGGCGGGCACAGGTCATGGGTCAAGAGTCGTGGCACAGCTCTTATGGAAGTCCGGGTGTCACCAAGCCCAGGAGTTTGAGGTTACTATGAGCTGTGACACCATGGCACTCTACCCAGGATAACAGCCTGAGGCTCCAGTGTGCCAAAACCTGTCTCACTCTGCCCCTGAGGATTAAGGCTGTCCCCACTCATTCCCCGCCTTTAGGCTGTTCAGTCACTAGGTTACTAGCTCCTGCCCAATCCTTGCTCTGTGACCCTGAGGGCAGAGCTTGCCAGGGCAGTTCTCTCACAATGGCTCCCTGCAGCCCACAGATGAACACTATTAGCTCCATCCGGTTCAGCGGCAGAGTCTGGGGCCCTAGACAATGCCCAGAGTTCTCCGCACTCCTGCTCAAGCTCTCCCCAAGGCAGTTCAACTGAATGCCAAGTCCAAAAACACCAAAACAGTTCACAGGTAAGGCCTTTCCAGTTTGTAGTCTCACTGCTGCTTGTACTTATGGCTGCCAGCAGGATTAGGTTGATTGAACACTTGCAACCACTTGCCAGTTTTCCACTGTTTTTGTCCTCTCCTTGGGGTCCAGAAGTCCCTTGCTGACTCCCTGTATCCTCAAAGGGATCCTTATAGGCAGATCCCACCAGCCAGAGATGCCTGGAGTCTTATCTCCCCAGACTCACCATGCCTAGTTGCAGGGAAGGTGTCAGTCAGCCACCATCTTGCTCCACCAGCCTTCTCAGGGTTTCTTTCCAGAGAAATGTGTTCTCCACGGGAGCCTTCTTCAACAGCGGTTCGGCTTTGGGTTCAGACCTTCCCCCCAGCAGACTACAAACTCTGTAAAGACCATTGTTTGTGGCATGGACTGGGCCACCCACTTAGGAAACTTTAATAAATGATGATTATCTACTTAGGGTCCCACCAGCAGAAGACTACCAAATGAAGGATTGTGTCCTGCAATGACTTATACCACTGTCCCTAATCTTCTGTTCATGTTAATTTCCCTTAGAACTAAAAGGATCCCCCACTCTTTTCCCTGGAAGCACCTTCCTGAATTCAAATGCATGTGCTCAAATAAGGGTGTCAAGGTGACAAACGCGTGTTTCATTATGATCCCCCTTCACTGTCAGGGGGCTGCATAAATTCCACAGGCAGCAGCCCAGGCATTCTTGATAAGGAAGAAAAATGAATGTCTAAATGGAGCAGAAAAGTATTACATCCTTTGATCAAGAAGACACTTTGAATTACAAATATCTGATGTCAATTAGTTAGTAATTCAGGTGTTTGCTTGGATTTGGAAACTATATATATTTTTTTAATAGATGCTGTTTTTCTAGTCTTTTGGGGTCCAAAATGGTGCGGTATGTGAACTAATGATGATTTCTTGTACTAGTAGTAAAAGTACAAAATTTTAATGAGGGGAAAAGGAGAAACAAAATAGAGACCAACCTTCTAAATTTAACATAAATGGAAAAGACACAAAGAGAATTTTGATGATATGATAAATTTTATTAGCTTGATATGCTGACTGAGAAAAGATATACATGCATTTTTAAAAAGTGACTTTTAAGGAAGGATAATTTATTTGCATAAAATATGATTACACACCCTCATAAATGTTTATTTGAATGTATTGCACTATAACCAAAGCCAACTGCATCGGCCATTGCAGGGAAACCAAATTCTGAATTGCAAAACAAACCAAAAGTGTTACTGGGAGCACATCAGTATCCAATGCTAACTCAAGGAATGGAGGCAGTTAAAATGTTGCTGAGTTTTCAGAATGCAAGGCTCTCATGAGACTGAATCCTTTAAACACAGGGGGGAAAAAATGACAACTCAGACTGGGCCCACCCTCCAGAAAAGAACACCTCTGTGACACCAGTCAGCACTCTTCTCAGCTTCACTGAGTTTCTACCAGCTGTCCACAATAGAGTCTGTCAACTAGCAATTTGAAGCCAAATCCACCTGCAGATGCCTTTCTTTTTCTTTTCTTTTTTTTTTTTTTTTTTTTTTTTTGAGACAGATCCTCAAGCTATTGCCCTGGGTAGAGTACTGTGGCGTCACAGCTCACATCAACCTTCAACTCTTGGCTTAAGCTATTCTCTTGCCTCAGCCTCCTGAGTAGCTGAGACTAATGTGGGCCTGCCACATTAGGGGCCTGCCACAATGCCCAGCTATTTTTTTTGGTTGTAGTTATCATTGTTTTGCAGGCCTATGCCAGATTCGAACCTGCCAAATCTGGTGTATGTGGCTGGCACCTTAGCCACTTGAGCTACAGGCGCCCCCCTGCAGGTGCCATTTTTATAAGTTTGCATTTAAATGTGTTTCGATGAGTTACAACAAAGGTGAGACTGACTCACCAGTGTCCAACATTTCTGCTCTTCTTAGGCCCCTTCCTTCATTCATATATCTGACCCATCTGCTGGGAACCCCTGACCCACATGTTTGCCTTTTGAAAACTCATGAAATACAACACTCTTGCTGTCACCAAGCTGAAAACTAGAAGCCCTTCAAAGACACAGACTCATGCTATCCCCATCGTTGGCCAGAAGGAGAAGAGTGTGAAAAGGAGGAGAAAGAGAACTTGATCCTTAACAAGGGCTTTACGCTAATTTTCTCTCTCAAGGCTGCACAAGGAACCACAGCAAATCAGAGGTAGAGGAGGCTCCAAGACACCATCTCCCCAGTAAGTGCCCAGCTCCTCTGGAGAGCTCTTCTAAAGCTACCTCTGCTACTAACCAACTGCATGCTTTAGAGGCAATTCCTAAGGAAGGATGTGAGAGACCACTGAGGAACATCTTGGGAGACTGCAGAAGGATAGGCAAGGTTCTATGGAACAGACCAGGAAGGACATCTTCAAATCTTTCAACCATACAAAAAGAAAAAAATTTTTAGTGATGCTTCTCCATAATTAGAGAACTTACCTTCTTGACATTATCAAGAAAAATATTTTAATATTTTTGGTTTTGGAATAAACAGGAAATCACAGTTTCCTATGTCACCTTGTCAATCTCATTTAACCTTGTCACGCTAAAAACTACAAAAAAGGACTAGAAAAAACTTTGGCACATTGAACTTTACAATGTGCCAAACACTAGAGCACATTGGTGCTACAAGTGGTGAGCTACAAGTGGGGTGTCATAAGACCCTCACAGACCTTTATTTTAGAAATTAGGAAACAGGGGTTAAGCAGCTTGGCCAGGTCACAGAGCAGGTAACAAGGTAGCTGGCCTAAACTCCGTCTTTTAGAACTGCTGGTCAATTACCATTAGACTTGCTGCTTCATTTTTTCAGATGATATTGCACAGGTTAAGCTTTGGTTTTTAAGGCTGAATAAAAGTGCAACATATTTACTGTGACACTTTCATTTACCTAGACAACTTCCATTTCCCTTCACATATCTAGTTAAGGTCTTAGTGGTCCATAGTTTATTGAATAGGCACAATTTTTAAAACTGATTTCCAAAACTGTTCTATCAAGTGTGAAAGGGCAGCACTAGACCGCAGAGATTTCACAGATCACCAAGGCTTGTATGAAAGGTCTTTATTGGCGAGGGAGGGATGCCACAGAGCAGCACTAAGAAGAGAGAAGAAGAGAAGAGAATCCAAGAAAGCCGCACCCTTATATAAGTTCAGTTAGGGGAAGTCTTAGAATGGTGACGCGATGGTAGAATAGCCAATAAGGAGTTACTGCTCTGGCGGGAAGAGCTGTTATAGGCAGGCTGTAAGTTTGAAATTTTCAGTGGATAATTGGATAGGGAGATGAAGTAAGTTTGGGGAGGCAATTTCCTGTTATTTAGAGGGCAACTCTCTGTGGTTAGAAAGGAGCTGTAACATTAAGAGTGAGACAGCTAATCTTGGTCTATAGAAAGTAGAAAGGCGCTTTCTGGGGAAGGGGCTTTCTCTGGAGCAATTACTAACAGAGTGTGATTTCAGAAGACAGAAAGGGCAGATGTCAGTATTAATTACCAATGCCACTGGGCACAGCAGCTTGTACCTGTAATCCCAGCAATTTGGAAGGCCAAAGCAGGAGGATTACTTGAGGCCAAGAGTTTGAGACCACCCTGGGAAATATAGTGAGACCCTCTCTCTACCAAAAAAATAACAAAATAAAATATCAATGCATCAATGCATCGAGACAATTACTGTAAATGTATTCTGAAAGATGATTTTTCTGAACTTCAGCGATCACTATTTCAGTTCCAGTATTTCCTTTGGATATAGAAGGATCAAGCTTCAGTGAACACTTTCAGCCTCCTTTTATGGAGAGCTTTTCACTTCCTCATCTAGAGCTCTAGCATATAGCTCAAATGTACAGGCTGATAACTGTATTTCTAGAAATCATGTTATGACTGTGTCCACCACAGGAAGTTGGTTTTGTCTTTTTAAAATATTATCATGAAAGTATATTCACAGCAAGAAAGCGGAACACCTCAGACAGTGTGTCAATAAGAGAGTTAACCGAAGGAAAAAAAATGCAAGATTGTATTTCCACATTATTCCCTAAGCCCTCCTGTTGTCCAGACCTTGCTGAACTTTTAAACCACAGGTAGCTTCTGGCAAAGCTTGAGACAGATGGCAATGTGAAGTTCCTGGCAACTGAGATAAACGCGCACAATATCCAGTGCCCCCCTTATGATTTCAGAGACTCATGATGCCCCAGCTCCTACCTGAGGCCTCAGGAAGGGTCGCTTACTAAAATAATTTTTTGGTTAACAAGAAATCTATGCAACATTTCATGCCTGGGTGTTTCAAAAGCCCCCTCTGAGGAATCTACGCTATGTGTTTTAATTTAGCTTTACACGGTTTTGTTTTTTAATAGAATGAACAGTGCATAACAACGCATTTCACAATATGAAATGAAAGCCCTTGACACAGTTCATCTACTGAAAGGTTTTAACTCTAAATCCAGAACAAATAAAGCAAAATAAACATAGCAGGAATCCAACTTGCCCCTTCCAACGTTTGGTAATTTGTTTGGGTATAGATTTAGGGGAGATTTTTAGATATGGAAGAGGAGACAGACAGGAAAGCACAGGAATGTTCGTGATATGCTGAGGAATCTTTACTCTCATCTGGAATCAATGACCTTTTATTGAAAATCACAGCACGTAAGATGCTGTGTTGAATCCTAGTCATTTTGCCATATTTTCTGGAAATCAATTCTTTTGCAATCAGCTCAGATTTCAAATAACCTCTATGGGGCACACAGCACATAAATGTATATTTGAGATCCATTTGAAAACCCAATAGGAGGGTCAATTTGGGGATAATAGGCATTTTATATTTGTTTATGTTCAAATCCACAAGGTTTTATAGTAATCCAGGTTGGTTAACCAATTTTTCTAACAGAAGCTCTGCCCAGGAGCTAGCAGTGACCCTCAAAAACATCCAGTTCACCCCAACCTGTGACCCAGGAGAAGTGAGACCCAGAGCACTTACAGGCCTTGCCTGCAATTACACAAGATGGGAAGAGCTGCCTTCAGGCCCGTCATTAGAAGGCCAGGTCCCATTCTGACATCTAATCTCAGGTGTCATCAGCAGGACCTGAAGACACTGGTATCCTCTGGCAAACTGACCCATTTCTCCAAGCATGCGGATAGGTTTTGATGAGTAGATTTGGGCAAATGACACTTACTTTGTAAACCTTTTGCATTTAGACTAGTCATGAACATAAACTTGCTTCATTCTACAAACCTGTCAACTTATGAAAATCTGGAATTCTCTCCTCTTGTTTTTCTTTGTGATTTTGTACTTTTTCTGATCCCACATGAGATCATGTGCAATACAAAAATAATCAATTTCTTTACAGGTCATTAGCCTAGAAGACACTACAAGTAATGCTTTTCCTTCTTTCTGTTTGCTTTTTCTTTTCTTTTTTTATTTTATTTTATTTTATTCACCATATATAGGTTTTATATACTATGTGACAAATTTTCATCACACTGGTTAACATAGTCTTACTGGCTTTTTCTTAGTTATTGTGTTAAGACATTTATATTCTACATTTAGTAAGTTTCACATGTACCCTTGTAAGATGCACTGTAGATGTGATCCCACCAATTACCTCCCTCCGCCCATCCTCTCTTCTTTTCTTTTTTTGACTGGGTAGAGTGCCATGGCGTTACAGCTCACAGCAACCTCAAACTCTAGGGCTTAAGCGATTCTCTGCCTCAGCTTCCCAAGTAGCTGGGACTACAGGCACCTGCCACAATGCCCAGCTATTTTTTGGTTGTAGTTGTCATTGTTGTTTGGCAGGCCCAGGCTGGATTTAAACCTGCCAGCTCTGGTGTATGCGGCTGGCACCTTAGCCGCTTGAGCTACAGGCTGTTCTTTCTGTTTTCTAAATCCAATTCATTCTCCAAGACCTGACCCAAACAAATCTTTACGAGGTCTTCTCTAACACTCACAACACCCCCTGACATCCCAACGATGTTAACTGCAGTGTCATTATTATTCAGATCTCTTCCCAACTGGTTTCTATTAAAACTGAGAGTTAAAACAAAGAATAGATATGGAGATCAATACAGTGACTTTATCACTAAGTGGATTTTCTAAGACTAACCTTTAGTCTATTTATTTAGGCAGACTTTCCCCCAGCAAGAGGTCAATGCACACCTAGGTGAAACACACTTAGAAGGGAAGCATTGAGGGAACCCACGCTCCATGTGGACAAGCCAGCTCCCAAGAGCAGGAAGCAGAGTGGACGTCTGGAGCCTGTTTATCAATCTCGTGGGTCACTCTTCCCTCCAGGAGGGCAGAGTGAATACAGTGGAAGAGAGGCCTGAAGTACTCCCAGTAGAATTCCTCCTCAAAAAAGCCAGAGATGAGGAAAATGTTCTCCCCTAAGACACAATTTTGTATTAAATTTCTCTATGCACGTGAGTCCTATCCTTTAAAGGATTTTTAAGCTTCTCCAACTTCTTAACTATGCCTGAAATGGCTTGTGTCCCTCCCTGAAGCAAATCCAAAGATGGGTATCTAATAAATATTTATTTTCAAAGGATTGATAGTATGATCAAGGATTGTATGAAGTTAACTGTTCACACCTGTGAAAAAAAATTGAATATTAAAAAAAACTTAGAATATTTAATCTATTTCATCAGTAGGTTAACCAGTTTGGACCTAGGTCAAATTCCCATATCCAAAAGACTTAAAACCATGCAGTCTTTTTTTTTTTTTTTAAATAAATCAGTCAATTAATCAATGCTAATAACTTATAGTATATATCATAAATACAGAAAACACAAACATAAATGAAATAAGCATCTTTTCTAAAAATTACTAATATTGCCATGCAGTCTTATTCTCTGTAGCAAAAGTTCTCTATTTTGTTATTCAGAAAATATTATTACCTAAATACATTGAGCATAATTTGCCATAAGTTTTTTCTTCACACACTCAACAATCTAAATGTTTGTTCTCCTTTAATGAAATAGCTACTGATAATATTGTGACATTTCACAGAAAGAAAAAAAGAAATACTTATCAAATTATAAGAAAAGAGAATTAGAAACTACTGCTTAAAGTGCAGATTTGGATAGGAAATGCTTAAATTCCTCCAAATTGGTTTTTGAAAATCTTGCAGCTATACTTTAATCAGAAAAAAAAAAAAAAAAGAATTACACTCTGAAGAAATGCTCTATCTGCTCACCAAGCAAATTGTAGTTGTAAAATTCTTGAGTGTTCACATACCGTCTGCCAAGATATTAAAAATGCAGTTCCAGACATAAAGGGAAGCATAAGAATTAAAGAAATTTCTAAACTGGAATATCTTGAAATTCAAGCTCTAAAAATTCCCTTAAGTAGGAACTGACGAAGTAAAGCATTATTGCTGAACAGACACAGATTGCAAAAGCAGTAGAGCAACTATTACCTATACATTGGTCAATATTCACTCCCAGGAAGAGGTAATTTTTATATATTCCTGGAACAAAAAGGAGGGGAAAGCCCTCCTGAGTTGCTACACGCTAGAGATAAGTTAAAATCCCCACTATGGCCACTATAATTCTAAGTTGTCCTAAGTAAGGATAACCCATTTTTCTAAAAATATGCAGACTCTGGGCCCATATATATTTTTAAGTTTTTTATACATATTTGTACATATCTATGGGGTACATGTGACATTTTGATATGTGAATACTATGTATAATGGTCAGATCAGGGTATTCTAAGATATCCATCACCTTGGATGTTTTTCATTTCTTTGGGAACATTTCAAATCTCTTCTAGCTATTTGGAAATATATGATATAATGTTGTTAACTATAGTCACCCCGTGGTGCAATCAAACATTAGAACTTACTCCTTTTATGTAACCATATATTTTATATTTGCACTCATTAACCACCTACCTTTTTCTGTTTGGGTTTGTTTTTTGTTTTTGTTTGTTTGTTTTGTTTTGAGACAGAGTCTCACTCTGTTGCCCTGGATAGAGTGCCTCGGCATCATAGTTCACAGCAACCTCAAACTCTTGGACTTGAGCAATCCTCTTGCCTCAGCCCTCCCATGAGCTGGAATTACAGGTATGTGTCATCATGTCTAGCTAGTTTTTCTATTTTTAGTAGAGACAAGGTCTTGCTCTTGCCTACGCTGGTCTTGAACTCCTGAGCTCTAGCAATCCATACACCTTGGCCTCCGGGAATGCTAGGATTACAGGCATCAGCAACCTCACTCAGCCTACCCAATCCATCTTCATTTCCTTCTCACACCCTTCCCAGCCTCTCATAACCATCGTTCTACTCTCTACCTCCATGAGATCAGACTTTCAAGCTCTAACACATGAGAGAGAACATGTAATATTTGTATTTCTGTGTCTGGCTTATTTTGTTTACCACAAAGGCCTCCAATTCCATCCATGTTGCTGCAAATAACAAAATTTCTTTTTTTTGGTAATCAGGCCCAGGTGAAATTTGAACTCACCACCCCTGGTGTGTGGGGCCAGCTCAGTAGATAACTACTGAGCTACAGTACCCAGTTTGCAAATGACAGAATTTTTTATGAATGAACAGCATTCCACTGTGTACATACATTATGTTTTCTTTATTCATTCATCCACTGATGGACACTTAGGTTCATTCCATATCTTGGCTATTAAGAATAGCCTATGTCTCATTGATACATTGATTTCCTTTTCTTTGGATAAATGCCCTGTAGTGAGATTGCTAGATGATATGGGAGTTCTATTTTTTAATTTTTTGAGAAAATTTCATGCTGTTGTCTACAATGGCTATGCTAACTTACATTCCCAACAATCGTGTATAAAAGTTTCCACTTCTCTTCATCCTCATCAGCATTTTTTATTTTTGTCTTTTTCATAATAGTCATTCTAATTGGATTAAGAAGATATCTGATGTGGCTTTGATTTGCATTTCCCTCGTTATGAATGCTGTTGAGCATTTTTTTCATATACCTATTGGCCACTGATATGTCTTCTTTTGGTAAATGTCTATTCAGATGTTTTGCTTACTTTTTAATGGGATTATTTGGAATTTTTTCTGTTGAGCTCCTTGTATATTCTAGATATTAATTCCTTGTTGAAATAATAGTTTGCAAATATTTTCTCCCATTCTATAAATTGTATCTTCACTCTGTTTGTTGTTTCCTTTGCTGTGCAGACGCCTTCTGATTTGACATAGTTCCATTTATCTATTTTTGTAGTTGTTGTCTGTGCTTTTGAAGTCTTAGCCATAAAATATCTCCCTAGACCAATATCTTGAAGAATTTTTCTATACTTTCTTCTGGTAGTTTTATAGTTTTGGTCTTTCCTTTAAGACTAGTTCATTCTGAGTTGATTTTGTATATGGTAAAAGACTGGAAACTAGTTTCCTCCTTCTGCTCATGTATATCCAGGTTTTTCCACTCCATACTTTGTGTGCATAGAGTTAGCCAGTGTCCCAGAAAGTGTAGTTCCACACTCCTTAGATTTGAAGGAACCCATTTTCAACAGGTTTCTCCCTGAGGTCCCTAACTATATACAATCAACATAGTGCTGAAAGTCTTAGCCAGAGCAATTAGACAAGAGAAAGATATCCAGGATACCAAATGAAAGCAGAGGCAGTCAAACTATTGCTATTTGCTATTGATATGATCTTATACCTAGAAAACCCCCAAAGAGTCCATCAAGAGATGCCTAGAATTGATATGAAAAATTAGCAAACTCTCAGGTTAAAATTAATGTATATAATCAGTAGCATTCTTATACACTAAAAAGAGCCAAGCTAAGAATCAAGTAAAAAAATGCAAAAGTTTTCACAATAGCTACAAAGAAAATAAGATACCTAGAAATATACTTAATCAAGGAGGTGAAAGATCTCTATAAGGAGAACTATGTATCACTGAGGAAAGAAATTTCTCATGATGTAAACAAATGGAAAAATATATCATACTCTTGGATCAGCAGAATCAACACTGTTAAAATGTCCATAGTACCCTAAGTGATTTACAGATTCAATAAAATCCCCATCAAAATACCAACATTATTTTTTGCAGATCTAGAAAAAATAATTCTATACTTCGTTTGGAACCCGAAGAGTCCAAATAGCCAAAGCAACCTTAAGCAAAAGGAACAAATCTGGAATTATCACCTTACCAGACTCTAAGCCATACTAAAAAACTATAGTAACAAAACACCATGGTACTGACACACAGAGACATAGACCAATGGAAGAGGACAGAGAATCCAGACATAAAATCATCCACATATGTTGTCTGATCTTTGACAAAGCAGACAACAACATGCACTGGGGGAAGGAATTCCTGTTCAATAAATGGTGCTAGAAAAATTGGATAGCCATATGTGGAAGATTGAAACAGGGTTCATACCTCTCACCACTCACTAAAATTAATGCAAGATAGATAACAAACTTAAACCTAAGGCCTAAAACTATTAGAATTCTAGAAGAAAATGTTGGAAAAACTCCAGTGGATATTGGCCTAGGCAAAGAATTTATGCAGAATATCCCAATGGCAATAATAATAATAACAAAAATAATTAAATGGGATTTGATTCAAAAGCTTCTGCACAGCCAAGGAAACAATGAATGGGTCAAATAGACAACCTACAGAAGGGAAGAAAATATTCACACACTATACATCCAATAAAGGGCTAATAACCAAAATCTACAAAGAATTTAAGCAAATCATCAAGAAACAATCAAATCACCCCATTAAAAAGTGTGCAAAAGACATAAACAGAAACTTTTCAAAAAAAGATAAACTAGTTAGTGGTCAATAAACATATGAAAATATGCTTAATGTCACTAATCATCAGGGAAATGCAAATCAAAATCCCAGTGAAATATCACCTAACACCAGTAAGAATGGCTTTTACCAAAACATCCCAAAACAATAGCTGCTGGTGTGGATGTGGAAAGAAAGGAACACTTATGCACTGTTGGTGGGAATGCAAACTGGTACAACCTCTATGGAAAATAGTATGGGGATTCCTCAAAGAACTAAACATAGACCTATCATTTGATCTTAGCAATCCCACTACTGGGTATTTATCCAAAGGAAAAACATAATATCAAAAAGGCACTGGCACTCAAATGTTTATTGTAGCATCATTCATGATCAAAAAGATGTGGAATCATAATCAAGTGAATGGATTAATAAAATGTGGTATACAAGGTCTGATATTTAAGTTCACAAATTCACCCTAGAAAAAGTGCTACAGATCTCACTGCTGAATATCACTATGGTCACCCTTGAAGTACTTCCATTGTGAAGCTATGCATGGACACCAGTGCCTAGTCGACCCTTCAAAGCAATTTTGGAACTCTTCACGGAATGATCATTAGAGATGTCATTGTACAGCACACAAAAACGTGGAGCAACAAAAACAAACACCACTCAGCAAGACACCACCAAACGTCAACACGAACACTCTGCAAAACACTGATGTACCAAGATTATGAAAATTTATTGAGTTGTTTGCAAGTGCTGCTAATGTAAGTGCCCACTAGCAAGTTCTCAAACTCAATTGTCAGACTTCCTATGATGACAACTCTGATAGTCATTACAGAAAAAAATCTCCAAAATTGCTTTGAAAGGTGGACTAGGCACTGGCATCAGTGCATAGTTATCCAAGGGAAGTACTTCAAAGGTGACTATATTGATACTCAGCAAGGAGGTAGGTAGCACTTTTTCTAGGATCAGTTTGCAAACTTAATTGTCAGACATTGTACATATACCATGGAGTTGTACTCACCAAAAAAAAAAAAGGAAGGATTTATTCTGGTTGGAACTGGAGTATCACAAAAATGGAAGAAAAAAAAAAAAAACTACACACATACTCATTACTAAAGTAGAAATAACTGAACAACACTCATGTGCATAGACGGAAGTAAAACTTGACAGAAATCCAGCCAGGTGGGCGTGGGATGTGGAGGGGATAGGTGAAGTCATATTTGTGAGTTACAATGTACACTATCTGAGAGATGGGCACACTTATAATTTAGCCTTAAGCAGTACCAAAGCAACCCATGTAACCCAAACATTTGTACTCCTGTAATAAAATTGAAAAATTAAATTCTGAGGCCTGGCACAGTGGCTCATGTCTATAATTCTAGCACTCTAGGAGGCCAAGGCAGGTGGATTGCTTGAGCTTAGGAGTTCAAGACCAGCCTGATACAACAGTGATACCTTGTCTCTACTAAAAATAGAAAAACTAGCCAGGTGTTGTGGCGGGTGCCTGTAGTCCCAGCTACTCAGGAGGCTGAAGCAAGAGAATCACTTTAGCCCAAGAGTTTGAGGTTGCTATGAGCTGTGATGCCATGGCACTCTACCAAGTGTGACATAGACTCTGTCTCAAAAAAAAAAAAAAAAAAAAAAAGAAAGAAAGAAAGAAAGAAAGAAAACAAAAAAAGAAAAGAAAAAGAAAATTATGGAGCTGAGCTCAGTGGTTCACACCTGTAATCCCACTGCTTTGAGAGGCTGAGGCAGGAGGACCACTAGAGGCCAGATTTTCAATACCAGCCTGAGAAAGAAGACCCCATTTCTACGATAAAAAAAAAAAAGGAAAAATTAGCATGTCTGGTGGCATGAGCCTTTAATCCCTGCTACATGGGAAGCTGAGGCAGGGACTCTCATGAGGTTGCAGAGATGACACCACTGTACTCTGGTCCAGGGCAATGAAGTGAGACCCTATCTCAAAAAGAAAAAGAAAAAAGAAAAAAAGATTCTCCCACAATCTCACCACTCTAGTAACTATTAATTTCATTTAATATGCTAGGGACACATATTTTAAACATACAGTCAATATCCTTTTATTGTTCGATTTTTATAGGTTTTCCATCTTAACAGCAGACACTTTATGCTGTATAGTTTTCAAACTTCAGGGGCTACCTAGTATATTCCATCAAGGTGACATGCTATAATTTTTGTAATTGTTTCCTTAGTTATACCATTTATGCTACTCGTAAGTTTTCAAGAGACATTGGTCTTCTTCCTTTCCTTGGAATATTTCAAACTCTTACGCAGAACATTATTATGAATATCACGTCACAAAGAATAAATTTGTGTGTGTTATTATGTATAATCTAGAAGCAAACTACTATACCAATATTTTCAGTGGACTGTCCCCAATTAGAAATGGTATCCCTTAGAGTGACTACATAAACTAGTGTTTGACTATAGAAATTCACAATTATTCCTTTCTGTAAACCCATATAAATGGATGAATTTTTTTAAGTCTGAGAAGTTATCATTCTAAATTTGTTGAAAATTACATAAAGAAAGATAAGGAAGGTCAATACATATTTGTCAAGGGAAACACCCAACATGAAGAGATTTCAATAATTAACATTTATGCACCCTACTAGAATGCTCCTCAATTCATAAAGCAGACCCTAATGGATATGAACAACTCGACACCTTCCTGCACTATAATAGTTGGAGATTTTAACACCCCTTGACAGTTTTGTATAGATGCTCCAAGAAGAAGCATTCTCTAAAGAAATATTAGACTTAAACCTGACCTTAGAACAAATGAACTTTACAGACCTCTACAGAACATTTCACTCTAATAAAACTGAATATACATTCTTCTCAGCAGCCCATGGGTCATCCTCCAAAATAGATCATATCCTAGGACACAAGTCTAACCTCAGCAAATTTAAAAGTATAGAAATTATTCCTTATATCTTCTGGAACGACCATGGAATAAATGTTGAACTCAAAAGCAACAGGAATCTTCATACTCAAACAAAGTCATGGAAACTAAGTAATCTTAGGCTGAATGATAGTTGGGTTAAAGATGAGATTAAGATGGAAATCACCAAAGTTTTGGAACAAAATAAAAATAAAGACACAAATTATCAAAACCCATGGGATACTAAAAAGGCAATTCTAGGAGGGAAATTTATAGCATTGGAAGCCAACAACTTAATGGATTGTTTTAAGCAACTGGAAAAGGAAGAACATTCCAACCCCAAACCAAGCACAAGAAAAGAAATAACCAAAATTAGGGCAGAATTCAATGAAATTGAAAACAATCATTAAGAAGATCAATGAAACAGAATGTTTGTTTTTTGAAAAGATTAACAAAATTAATAAACCTTTGACCAACCTAACCAGATTAAGAAAAGTAAAATCTCTAATATCTTCTGTCAGAAACGATAAAGGAGAAATAACAATAGACACTCCAGAAATCCAAAAAGTCCTTAATGATTACTACAAAAATATTCCCAGAAATATGAAAATCTGAAGGAAATGGACCAATACCTGGAAGCACACCACCTTCCTAGACTCAACCAGAAAGAGTTAGAAATCTTGAGTAGACCTGTATCAATCACTGAAATAGCATCAACTATACAAAATCTCCCAAAAAAAGAAAAGTCCAGGACCAGATGGCTTCACATCCAAATTCTATCAAACCTTTCAAGAGGAACTAGTACCTATATTATACCTTTTCCAAAGCATAGAAAAAGAAGGAATACTTCCTAACACATTCTATGAACCAAATATCACCCAGATACCCAAACCAGGAAAGGATCCAACAAAGAAAGAAAATTATAGTCCAATATCATTAATGAATATTGATGCAAAAAGATTCAGTAAGACCTTAGCAAACAGAATTCAACAACACATCAAAAAAATTATACACCATGATCAAGTTGGTTTTATTCCAAGGTTATTGGGTTGGTTCAACATATGCAAATCTATAAATATAATACATCACATCAATAAAATAAAAAACAAAGACCATATGATTCTCTCAATTGATACAGACAAAGCCTTTAATAATATCTAGCATCCTTTCATGATCACAACACTTAAGAAAATAGGCATAGAAGGGACATTTCTTAAACTGATAGAAGCCATCTACAGCAAATCCACAGCCAATATCATATTGAATGGTGTAAAATTGAAAACATTTCCACTCAGATAAGAAACGAGACAAGGATGCCCACTGTCTCCACTGCTATTCAACATAGTAATGGAAATCTTAGCCATTGCAATCAGGTAAGAGAAGGCTATCAAGTGTATCCAAATAGGGTCAGAGGAGATCAAACTCTTACTCTTCACTGATGATATGATCCTATACCTGGAAAATCCCAGGGACTCAACTTCAAAACTCTTAGAAGTGATCAAAGAATACAGAAGCATCTCAGGATACAGAATCAATACTTACAAATCAGTAGCTTTTATATATGTCAACAATAGTCAAGCTGAAAATATAGTCAAGGACTCTATTCCTTTACAATAGTGCCAAAGAAGATGAAATATCTTGGAATTTACCTAACAAAGGATATGAAAGAGCTCTATAAAGAGAACTATGAGTTTCTGAGAAAAGAAATAACTAAAGATATTAACAAATGGAAAAACATACCATGCTCATGGCTGGGAAGAATCAACATTGTTAAAAAGTCCATACTACCCAAAGCAATCTACTAAAGCACCATTGTCATACTTTAAAGAACTTTAAAAAATAGTACTTCATTTTATATGGAATCAGAAAGACCCTCGAATACCAAATACATTACTCAGAAATAAGAACAAATCAGGAGGTGTCATGTTACCAGACGTCAGGCTATACAATAAATCTATAGTGATCAAAACAGCATGGTACTGGAACAAAAACAGAGTGATAGATTTATGGAACAAAATAGAGAAGCAAGAGATGAACCCAGGTACTTATCATCATTTGATCTTCAACAAGCCTATCAAAAATATTCAGTGGGGGAAAGACTCCCTATTTAACAAATGGTACTGGGTGAACTGGCTGGTGACCTGTAGAAGACTGAAACTTGACCCACACCTTCCACCATTGACAAAAATTGATTCTCACTGGATAAAAGATTCAAACTTAAGACACAAAACTATAAAAATACTGGAAGAGAGTGCAAGGAAAACACTTGAAGAAATTGGCCTGGAAGAATATTTTATGAGGCGGACTCTCTGGGAAATTGAAGCAACACCAAAAATACATTACTGGGATTTGATCAAACTAAAAAACTTTTGCACAGCCAACAACACAGTAAGTAAAGCAAACAGACAACCTTCAGAATGGGAGAAGATTTTTGCAGGTTATGCTTCCAACAAAGGTCTGATAACTAGAAACTACAGAGAACTCAAACTAATCAATAAGAAAAGAATAAATAACTCCATTTCTATGTGGGCAAGAGACTTGAACAGAAACTTCTCTGATGAAGACAGATGCATAGCCTACAAACACATGAAAAAATGCTCATCATCCTTAATCATCAGAGAAATGCAAATCAAAACCACTTTGAGATATCATCTAACTCCAGTAAGATTAGCCCACATCACAAAATTCCAAAAC
>CAUYPK010013412.1:0-21106 GCA_963574355.1 Loris lydekkerianus | reverse complement strand
TTTGGTGATTTCCTTCTTAATCTCGTCTATAACCCATGTGCCCTTCAGCATAAGGTTGTTCAGCTTTTATGTTTTTGCATGGGTATGCAGGTTCCTGTTGTTATTGAGATCAACTTTTATTCCATGATGGTCTGAGAAGATGCAAGGAATAATTTCTATTTTTTTAAAATTTTCTGAGGTTAGATTTGTGGCCAGGATGTGGTCTATTTTGAAGTATGTTCTGTGGGCTGATGAGAAGCATGTGTATTCAGTTTTGTTGGGATGAAATGTTCTGTAGATGTCTGTTAAATCCAGATGTTGAATGGTTGAGTTTAAATCTAAAATTTCTTTGCTTAGCTTCTTTCTGGAGGATCTATCCAGGACTTCTAAAGGGGTGTTAAAGTCTCCATCTACTATGGAAGTGGAGGAAATCAAGTTGCTCATTTCTGTTAGAGTTTCTCTTATAAATTGAGATGTGTTGTGGTTGGATGCATAAATATTAATAATTGAGATCTCATCATATTGAGTATTACCTTTAACAAATATGAAGTGTCCATCCTTATCCTTTATTATTTTTGTTGGTTTAAAGCCTATTGCATCTGCGAACAGGATGGCAATTCCTGCTTTTTTCTGCTTTCCATTTGCCTGGAATATAGATGACTATCCCTTCACCTTGAGTCTATATTTGTCTTTTAATGTAAGATGCGATTCTTGGATGCAGCAGACATCTGGTTTGAATTTTTGTATCCAGTCAGCCAATCTGTGCCTCTTTATGGGACAATTAAAACCATTCACATTAATTGAGAATATTGATAAGCCTTTCAAGAGTTCAGTGGACATTTTTAATCTTTTTGTGACTGTGGAAGTTGGAATTTGATCAAAAATTTTCTGGGTGGGTTTACTTTTCTGGTGGAGAATTACACTGGTCTCTATGGAGGATTGGTCTAAGAATGTCCTGGAGAGCTGGTTTAGTTGTGGCAAATTTCTTCAACATGTGAATGTCGTTGAGGTATTTAATTTCTTCATCATAAATGAAGCTTAGTTTAGCTGGGTACAGGATCCTGGGTTGAAAGTTATTTTGTTTTAGGAAATTAAAAGTTGATGACCATACTCTTCTAGCTTGAAAGGTTTCAGCAGAGAGATCTGTAGTTATTCTAATATTCTTCCCCTTGTAGGTAATGGTTTTGTTTCGTCTGGCAGCTCTCAGAATTTTCTCCTTCATATTAACTTTGGTGAAATTGATTAGGATGTGTCTGGGGGATGTCTTATTCGGGTTGAGTCATGCTGGAGTTCTGAAACTCTCTGCTATCTGAATTTTGGAGTCTCTTGGCATGTCTGGATAGTTCTTTATAATCTCATGGAGAGAGACTCTGTGCCTTGTGAAGCGACTTTGTCACTTTCAGGGATCCCTATAAGACAAATATTGGTTTTCTTTGAGTCATTTCAGAGTTCTCTAAGAGAGTGGTCTGTTTTTGCTTTCCATTTCTCTTCTTCTTTGAGGGTTTGGGAGCGTTTGAAAGCTTTATCTTCAATGTCAGAAATCCTTTCTTCTGCTTGCTCCATTCTGTTACTGAGGGATTCTTCTGTGTTTCTCAGATCTTCGAGGGATGCAACTTCTTGTATCAATGTTTTAAAGTCTTTGGTCATTTGGTCTTTGAATCCATTGAATTCTTATGATAACTTTTGGAGCTCTAATTCAATCTTATTTGCTATCCAGATCCTGAATTCAATTTCTGACATCTCAGCTATTTGTTTGTGCATGGGTTCTTCTGCTGTTTCTGTCCCATCGATCCTTGGACGAGTTGATCTACTCTGATTGTTCATATTGCCAGAGTTTTTCTGTTGATTTCGTCTCATGATTGTTTTTCTCCATTGCCTCTGGTCATCCTCAGAGTTGGGGAGGTGTCTTTCCAAGATTAGACCTCAGCAGGATCACACTATTGTTGCTGGATCTTTGTAGGGAGTAACCCTGTGTAGTTCCTCTGTGGCTGCCCTAGCCAGGGAGTACTGGTTGTAGAAACAGCTCCAGTGTGTTACACACCCGGATCCAGCAACAGAGCTGGAGGTGATGAGGACGGTTCTGGGAGTGCCTGGTGCCCAGTGACTTTGGCACAGATAGCCCAAGGCTCCAGCAGTCTATGGCCAGGAGAAGGGCTCTGCGCACAGGCAGGGAGGGCTCCAGAGGGCTCACAGCTACCAGAGTCCCTGGTCAGATGAACGAGCTAGTGTGGAGGCTGGGAGGACACAGGAGTGAGGGTGCAGGGTTGCGTGGCTCCCGCAGTTCCTGGTCAGGGAATGAGGATGCCCGCTTGGTGCGGGTCACTGGTTGGGGGTCGCTGCACAGCTCTTATGGAGGTCTGGGTGGTGCCAAGCCCAGGAGTTTGAAGTTGCTGTGTGCTCTGACATCATGGCACTCTTTTTAGGGCAACAGCCCAAGTCTCCAGTGTGCCAAAATTGCCTCACTGTGCCCCTAATTATTAAGGCTGTAAGGCAGCTCAGACCCCACCTTTAGGCTGCTCAGTCACTAGGTTACTTTGTTCTGCCTGATCCTTTCTCTGGGAGCCTGAGGGCAGAGCTTGCTGGGGGAGTTTTTTACACAGTGGCTTCCTGTGCTCAGCTTAGTGGCTCAGTCTGGGACCCTAGACAATGCCCAAAGTTCTCCAGACTCCTGCTTAAGCTTTCCCCAAGGCAGCTCAACTGAGCACCAGGTCCAAGGACACCAAAACAGTTCACAGGTAAGGCCTTTCCTGTTTGCAGTCTCACTCCTGCTTGTACTCACGTTTGCTGTTGTGATTAGGTCAATCCAACACACGCAACCACTTGCCAGTTTTCCTCTGTTTCTGTCCTCCTCCTGGGGTCCAGAAGTCCCTTGCTGGCTCCATGTATCCTCAAAAGGATGATCTTAGGCAGATCCCACCAGCCAGAGATGCCTGGAGTCTTGTCTCCCTAGACTCGCCGTGCCCATTTGCAGGAAATCTGTTACTCGGCCACCATTTTTAATCCTAGCTCACACTCCTTTTGTGCTGGTACACCCACTCTACAGATGTGAGCGATGACCAGGAAAGTCTCCAGCTTTTCCTTTTAAAACTGGAATTAGACAAGGTTGTCCTCTGTCACCTTTACTATTCAACATAGTGCTGGTAGTTCTAGCCAATACAATTAGGCAAGGCAAGGTAATAAAGGAAATCCAAATGGTAGCAGAGAAGGTCAAACTCTCCCTCTTTGCTGACAACATGATCGTATACTTAGAGAATCCCAAAGACTCAACCACAAGACTCCTAGAAGTCATCAAAACATACAGTAATGTCAGGATATAAAATCAATGTCCACAAGTCGGTAGCCTTTGTATACACCAATAACAGTCAAGAAGAGAAGCTAATCAATTGAGTTGACAACTCTCTTCACCATAGTTTCAAAGAAAATTAAATACCTAGGAATATACATAACAAAGGAGGTGAAGGACCTCTTTAAAGAAAATTATGAAATCCTCAGAAAGGAAATAGCAGAGGATATTTACAAATGGAAGAACACACCATGCTCATGGATGGGAAGAATCAACATTGTTAAAATGTCTATACTTCCCAAAGCAATCTACCTATTCAATGCCATTCCTATCAAAATAACATCATTGTACTTTCAAGATTTGAAAAATAAATTCTGTGTTTTGTATGGAAACAGAATAAACCCTGTATGGGTAAGGCAGTTCTTAGTAATAAAAATAAAATTGGGGGTACCAACATACCAGATTTTAGTCTGTATTACAAAGCCATAGTGGTCAAGACAGCATGGTACTGGCACAAAAATAGAGACATAGACATTTGGAATCGAATAGAAAACCAAGAAATTAAACTGACATCTTACAACCACCTAATCTTTGATAACCCAAACAAGAATATACCTTGGGGGAAAGACTCCCTATTCAACAAATGATGTTGGGAGAACTGGATATCCACATGTAAAAGACTGAAACTGGACCCACACCTTTCCCCACTCACAAAAATTGATTCAAGATGGATAAAGGACTTAAATTTAAGGCATGAAACAATAAAAAGCCTCAAAGAAAGCATGGGAAAAACACTGGAAGATATTGGCCTGGGGAAAGACTTCATGAAAAAGACTGCCATGCAATTGGAACAACAACAAAAATAAACAAACGGGACTTCATTAAACTGAAAAGCTTCTGTACAGCTAAGGAGACAACAACCAAAGCAAAGAGACAACCTACAAACTGGGAAAGGATATTTGCATATTTTGAATCAGACAATAGCTTGGTAACTAGGATCTATAGAGAACTCAAATTAATCCACATGAAAAAAGCCAACAATCCCATATATCAATGGGCAAGAGACATGAATAGAAACTTCTCTAAAGATGACAGAAGAATGGCTAACAAACATATGGAAAAATGTTCATCATCCCTATATATTAGAGAAATGCAAATCAAAACCACCCTGAGATACCATCTAACCCCAGCAAGAATGGCTCACATCACAAAATCTCAAAACTGCAGATACTGTTGTGGATGTGGAGAGAAGGGAACACTTTTACACTGCTGATGGGACTGTAAACTAGTACAACCTTTCTGGATGGAAGTATGGAGAAACCTTAAAGCACTCAAGCTAGACCTCCCATTTGATCCTGCAATCCCATTACTGGTCATCTACCCAGAAGGAAAAAAATCCTTTTATCATAAGGACACTTGTACTAGACTGTTTATTGCAGCTCAATTTACAATCTCCCAAATGTGGAAACAGCCTAAATGCCCACCAAACCAGGAATGGATTAATAAGCTGTGGTATATGTACACCATGGAATACTATTCAGCTATTAAAAAAAAGTGGAGACTTTACATCCTTTGTATTAACCTGGATGGAAGTGGAAGACATTATTCTTAGTGAAGCATCACAAGAATGGAGAAGCATGAATCTTATGTACTCAATTTTGATATGAGGACAATTAATGACAATTAAGGTCATGGGGGGGGGATGAAAAGCAGAGAGAGGGAAGGAGGGGAAGCGGGTGGGGCCTTGGTGTGTGCCACACCTTCTGGGGTCAAGACATGATTGCAAAAGTGACTCTACCTAACAATTACAATCAGTGTAAGCTGGCTTATTGTACCCTCAATAAATCCCCAACAATAAAAAAAAATATTAAAAAAAAAAGGAAAATCTATAATAGTGTACAGTAATGTCTTAGAGCTTTACATTCACTCATACTTGCTCACTGACTCATCAAGAGCAACTTCCAATTCTGTAAGGTCTGTTCATGGTAAGTGCTCAATATTTCTGCATTATTTTTATCTTCTATATGGCATTTTTAATATACCTTTTCTATGTTTAAATATTTTTTTAAATATACAAATGATTACCATTGTACTACACCTTGCCTAGAGTATTCAGCAGGGTAACATACCATTCAGGTTTATAGTCTCAGTCATACAATGTAGCCCAGGCATAGAGCAGGCCACACCATCTAAGTTTGTGTATGTACAGTCTATGATGTTTTCACAGTAACAAAATAGCTTAACAATGCATTTCTCAGAATGTATCCCCATCGTTAAGTGATATGACTGTATAATGAACATGCCTGAGTCAGTCAGGATGTAGGCTCTAATGCCAGGGGTCTCATTTCCTCTGCTGAACCCTGAGAAGTTACCTTAGAGTTGAACTTGTGGGTCTTCTGGAGGGTGCTGTTTTTTCCTTTCCTTCATGCAAATAGAATTGTGGAATACTCTTTACTAATGTCATATGCTCTTATTTTTGAATATTTAAAATGTTCTTTTGGGAAAATGGTTCATACGAAAGTCCTAATTGAAGGCTTTATTCAACAGAAAACCTCAGTATGTGATAGTTCTCACTGTTGTTTGTTTTGTTAGACTGAGTAGCCATTTTTGCATAGACATTTCTGGTTGCCTAAGTCTTTACTGACACTGGTAACAGCTCTTATCTAAAGCCCCGGTTATACTAAGCATTGAGGCTATGCTAACCCTGAGTCTATTTATCCCCTTACCATCATGTATTAAGTCACCCAAGCATGCATGCACTTATTCATGTAATAATTTATTCCACAAGTATTTATTGAACCCAATTAAGTGCCAAGCATCTGAGAGATACTAGGGATAGACTCTCAGTATATTTTGCTTCTAAAGCAAAACTAAATATAGTGCATGCCATCATATAGCTCATGGTGCAGCTGCCTTTTTTTAAACAAAACAATCACACATGTAAACGTAACACTATAGCTGTGATACATTCATAAAAGAGATCTTTGTAGTGAGATAAAAACTTGGAATGGGGGAATGTGAATTACTGAAGGAAATCAGATGTACTTTAGATAGAAAAATAAATGAAAGTGAGAAGTAGAGTGTCTTAAGCACAGCACAGGCCTTGTGGTGAGAAGAACACATCAATGTCTAAAAAGTAAAGAGGGGTACCAGAGAGAGTAGGTTGGCAATTGATTCTGGAAAGAAAGGGAGGGATATGACCAAGGAACTGTGTGGGCCATGTTGGAGTGTTTAACTATTATCCTAAGACCAATGAGAGATTATTGTGAAATTTAAGAGAGGATGGACAGTTTGTGTGGGGATGAGGACATAGAAGAGTGATTTGTGGTGGCGCCCGTGGCTTAAAGGAGTAGGGCGCTGGCCCCATATGCCGGAGGTGGCGGGTTCAAACCCAGCCCTGGCCAAACAAAAAAAAAAAGAAGAGTGATTTGTTACCATCTAAATTCCAAAAGGATCATTCTTACTGCAGTGTAGAGAATGTGTATACAAGTGTAAATGCTAAAACAGTTGTGGACAAAGATAAAATGGAATAGATTTTAAGAGATAAAATCATGGATTAACTATGGTTAAGGGGGAGAGGGCAGATTTTAGGATGACACATAGGGTGTGTCACTGATTGTATGATGGTACCATTAGCTAGGACAGATAATTCTGGAAAAAGACTAGGACTATTTATTTTGCTTGTCTACCTTCCCTTTGTGCACAAAGTATATCTAACAAGGCAGGATGGACAATTGTTTGCAGAATATTCATTGCAGAATATTAAGAAGACAAATGCAATGACCATTGATGTACCTTACTACTGAAACCAATCTGTTCCACTGATGTTTGTTGTAACCAGTCAGGACAATGTAGTGGCAAGAAGATGAGCTTTGTAATTAAGAACACTTGGGCCTAAATCTTAGTTTGGCATATTATATTTCTGAAATAGTGAGCAATTTAATGAAGGTTCCTCAATCTGGATACAATTGACACTTTGGACTGGACATTTTGGCTGATGTTTCAGATGGTAGGGACTGTCCTGTGCATTTTAAGACATTTAACTGGCTTTTACCTACTAGATGCCAGTATCCTTGCCTTTTTGTTGTGATTATCAAAAATATCTTTAAATAATGCCAATTATCTCCCAGGGATAAAAAAACTTTCTCCATTTGAGAATTCCTTTACCTTCTGTAAGTCATAAATACATCATTTTAAAATAGCTATGATCTACATACATTCTTGGCTGATCTCTGCTTGTTACATGCAATATCAGAAATGAAAAATTTGACATCAAAGTAAATAATTAGAATAATCAATAATTATAACAGGCCAGGCATGGTGGCTCACACCTGTAATCTTAGCACTTTAGGAGGCTGAGGCGGGTGGATTGCTTGAATTAAGGAATTCGAGACCAGCCTGAGCAAGAGTGAGATCCTGTGTCTACTAAAAATAAAAAACCAGCCACACATTGTGGTGGGTGCCTCTAGTCCCAGATGCTTGGGAGACTGAGGCTAGAGGATTTATGGCTTGAACCCAGGAGTTTGCTGTGAGCTATGATGCCACTGGTGCTCTAGCCTGGGCAACAGTGGAAGACTATCTAAAATAATAATAATAATAATAATTACAACAAATTATAAACTTTAAAATTTATATTTATCTAAAAAAAATCAAGACATTTTACTTTTACTGGGACCTTTCCAGGCCTTGGAAGAAGGTCCTGCACAAGCTGTGAGACTCCTTGAATTGCACCTTGAAACTCCACGACCTTCTCCCCTGGTCAGACTGTGAACAGGATTCATCACATCTGAAAGATGTAAATTGGATGAAACCAAAGACCTGGAATCCAAGCCCTAGCTGTATGGGTTCTCCCTAGTAGAGTCTTCTCTTGACTACTCACAGGTATAATGTTACTCTGTTCTTTTTCTCTCATATTGTATACTATAAACAGCCACAATGATAATCTTTACATGACTATAACTAGTTATTATATGCTAAAATAGAATAAAACATTTACTATATGATCTGTCTTGGAAAAAGAACCTTTTGTTATTTAAAAACACTCTTAATTACCCAGTGACAATTCGTAGGCCCACCTTAAAAAGCATGTCGATTGGAAGATTGCTGGTTCAGTGACTGAAAAATCTGAGGACCAGAGTACAAGCATTATGGGCCTCATTCTAAAATTTAACACTGATTTTATCAACTTAGAAACAGCTTCCTCTATGGCCTCTTTGTAGGATTCTTTTAAAAAATAATTGCCTGTCCTAAAATCTGTTGGAATTAGAATCGTTATTGAAAGATCTATTATGAGATTAAGATTTCTAGATTAGGCAGTTACTGGCTATGATTTTACACTTGGGTACCATAGAAATGACCTCTCACTATATATAAAAGTAATGTGTTCAAAGGGTTTTCTCCTTTTACAATAATTAGATTTATGATAGTTGTCTTAAAAATTTGTTTTGGCTTGGTGGGGGTTATATTAAACCATAATATCCAGCTGCTATTTTAATTTTCAAATAATAATAATAATAACTGAATTTTAATTTTCTAGGGCTGCCATAGCAAAACATGACAGACTGTTTGACTTAAAACAATAGAAAGCTGTTTCCTCATAGCTCTAGAGGCTACAAGTCCAAGAATGAAGTGTTAACAGGATTGATTTCCCAAGACCTCTCTCATTGGCTTGTGTTTCCACATTGTACTGCCTCCACATATGATGCTCTGTGTTTGCAAATTCCTGGTAACCTTTAATGTCCTCATCTTTTCTTCTTATAAGAATACTAATCATTTTGGATTAGAATCACCCTAATGGCTTCAATTTAGCTTAATCACCTCTTTAAAGATCTTTTCTTCAAATACATTCTGAGGTACTAGGGCTAACATTTCAACATATGAATAGGAGAGATTCATCTCCTAACAGCATCTGTGTCTATTTAGATAGAAATTTACATCCTAACTTTCAGTAAGCATGATAAGGAATAATTTCATTTTCTCTGTATCATCTTGGAAAAACATTTTTTTCCCATGTCAACTGGTTAATGCAATGTGTTTCCAGTGCATGTCATGGAGTTGTATCAGTTTAGTGTAATGTGGTCACTGACTTGTCAGCTTCTGTGAAACTCATATGGTTGTCTATTATTTTGAATCAGAGTTTTTCATGATGAAAGAAACCTGTTTTTTGATGTTTGGCTTTGTTTTTTACCATTGTGAGAGACATGAATTTTGGCATGACATAATGAATAATTCTTATAACTGCCTTGATTTTTTAAAAAGTGATTTGCCTCTAAGGTGTTTAACTCAGTGTGTGATTGACTTTAAGGATAGATATTTCACTCACTGAATATTTTATATAAGCACTTGTAAAAAGTGTTACTTGAAATTTGCTGGCCACACAAAATAATCTATTGTAACACATATGCCTATGTATACCAGTTAGTTATAAATGAGTATAATGTAGAGAGATGAGAAAATGTAGAATGTATTTAAATCTCAATATAGCTGTTCTTCTAAAATGATGTAAAGCCTTTTTTTTTAATTGTTCAAATATAGGGTACAAGCACCCATATTATTTTCCTATATTCATGACTGTATCTTCTAAGAAGGTAGAAATACCCTCAAAGAAAAGAGATGAGTCTGAGATACCTAGAAAATACTAGATGAAAAGGAAAGTTGGAAATGATAAGAGATATTGAGAATCATATGAACATTAAAATGATTGAACCAAAATTACTAATCTCAAATTTTGCTAAGGACTATGGATTTAGTGGACATTGAAAATGTTGACAAATTAGCATCAAATTGAGAAGAAATCACTCTGTCGTGAAACATTCAACTCGATGATCATCATTGGTTTAAGGAAGAGAAAAATGAAGACCAACTCTTGTGCAACTTTAAAGTTTTAAAATAAATCTTAGAAACTACATACACAATGTAGTTGTTACTTTCCAAATTTGCAATTGGTAGATAGCTATGTGTCTTAGTACATTTTGTGTTGTCTTATTAGAATGGCACAGACTAAGTAATTTATAATAAAAATTCACTTATTTCTCATGGTTTTGGAGACTGGAAAGTACTATATCAAGTTTCGGGCATCTCGCTAGCTGATGAGAGAGCAAAAGGAAGCTGAAGCTCTTTTTATAACAAACCCACTCTCACTATAACTAACCCACTCCTGCAATATGGAAATTAATCTATTCAGGAGGGCTCTGCTTCTAATCACCTCTTATTAGGCTCCACCTCCCAGCACTGGGGCAATGGGGATCAAGTTTCCAATGCATGGAGTTTGGGGGGACACATTCAAACCATAGCACTTTGTGTTATCAGGAGCAAAGTAACCTAAATGTGTCTATTTTGAAGGTTTGTTGGTTTCTTTTTTTGGCCCTTGCTTCATGTACTGCTTTAGTTAAAGATTTATGGTCAGACACTTCAAGACTCTTCAAAGCCAAGAAGGGAAGATCACCTCATGTAGTTCAGATTCAGAAACTTGGAGATTTATGGTTTCCATTACCCCTTCATCAGCTCACTCTCCCTCACTCCTGCCTCCATCAAACAGCTAGTGTGATGACAACAAATCAAACTAGAAAAACTCATTTATTTGTAAATAACCATGAAACAGTGCTTTACTAAGTGTGATTGTTTTCAACCCTTAGTTATTGGTAACATTTTATTTCACTATTTGTGTTATAGCTCATTTTCATTGACGTATATGTGGAAAATATACCTAATATTGGGCAAGTAGTAAATTATCTAGGAATTGATAATTACTTCTTCAAATCCAGTGTTTAAATACACAAAGGAGCTCAAATTTTGGATGAGTGCATGAAAGAAGAAAGACAGAAAGAAAGAGAGAGAGAGAAAGAGTTATTCCTTAAGATTGTTGTTGCTTAGAATGAGAATGTCATCATTATATGAAACTTCCTTTCTCTGAAAAACTATATGCAGAGTCACAAACATCTTTCACACAAACTTTTGGAACACAAAATTCCACGTCAGAATTGTCCTGATAGAGTTTTCTATGATTCCCTTGTTGAGACCTAAGTATGTTTTCTTTCCCTGCTCAATCCGTAATTGCTCATTTCAGTGGCTTGCACGTCAAATACAGACTGACTTTCAGGCTCCAGCTGAAACTGCTCCTTCTGGGTCTGTCCCTAATGTGCTACTCAACATGCCAAAAGATCGCATAGGCATAGTCTAAGAGAGGAGTCATATGCAATTACTCACTGCACAAATGGCTTTAGATGATGACAGCAGAGCCTTTATTCCATTCCACAGACTTAATTTATTACATTATGGGTCCAATCTTACCTACCACTCCTCTCTCCAGTGCAGCACACAGTTCTCCCTCCCTATAACAAGGAAAACTCATAATGAGGCTCCTGCTTTGTTCTGGGTGCTGACCTTATGTTGGGGCATCACTTCATTTCCAGGCACTCTGTCCTCTGTAGAATTTTTCTGGTGCAGCCTAACCAGAAGGGGGAGGGTGCTTCTCATTAATGAAATTACTATATGTGGTATATGTTTCTTTCTTCTTGTTAAAGTTGGAAATTGTCACTCATATTTGGAACATAGTAAAGAACATTTTTCTAGGCTTGTTTGGAAAGGCTAATAGACTGAATTTCTCAGGAAAGCATTTGGGAATTACTAAGGTTTAAATATGTCCTTTAAAAAGCATGTGATGGAAACTCAATCCCCAATGCAATGGTGTTGAGAATTGGAAATTTAAGATGTAATTAGGTAATGAGGGCTCTGTTCTCATGAATGGCTTAATACCATTATTGCAGAAGTGGGTTTCTGAAGGATGAGTTTTGTCCCCTTTCTCTCATGTTCTTTTCTCCACCCTATGCACTCTTTTGCCTTTCCTCTTGCTATGAGACACTGCAGCATGAAGGTGCTCACTAGAATCATGCTCTTGGACTTCTACCCTCCAGAATTGTAAGTTGATATTTTTTCTTTATATATTACCCAGTCTTAGTATTCTGTGATAGCATCAAAAAATGGTCTAAGACAGGAATGCTGACTTCTTCTTACTTATTTATTTTCATTTGGTTTCTAGAAATGAAAAACCAACATATGAGTATGCTTACTAAGCCCATAACCAAATTAAATACTTTGAATATGTCCTGCTGCTTTAGTTTCTTATCTCTCATGGACTTGGAAATTACTTTTCATTTTAAGTCTCTCATGCAATATCTTGTGTTTCTATTGATTTCATTTCTGTTGATAATTTTTATTAACCAGGAATCTTGAGAAGTCAATGGAAATGTATAGCTGTTATCTAATAAAAGAGGAAGTTACATCAAATTGAACACAAATCACTACTTAGAACATCACCAGATATATATTTTAAAATTATTCATCCAGAGTCAACTTACAATGAATTAAGTATCTTAGCAATGATTATCAACAGCTGCTAACATCACAAAAAGGAAAGTAGCCAGACATTGTGAGCATTGGATAGGACACAATTTTACCTTCAAAATATTCGTAGCAAAAAATTAAATCTGAATTATATCAAGTCTTTGTCTAACTAGAACACTCCAGGAAATACAAGAACAAAAGAACATGCCAATGCCACAGGAATGCTATCAGCAAAATATAGGACTAACTATTCAACTGTGAAATTTTAAGGGGGGAGGGGGAGGAAAGGAGTTGGCAAAAAAATGATAAGTTTAGAGACTCACTAGAGTCACCCTCATATCCTAAACTGGATCTGGAGAAAGAAAGACTTGGAAATGCTGGCAAAATTTTTCATTTGACTAATGAGGGAATAGAGTTTTAGAAAGACTACACAATTTGGCTAGGATGATAAAGCTGCAAGAACTCTGACTACCAAAGCTCTTATTTTCTGAGGCCAAGTCTTGCCAGCAAGGTGAGGTATCTTACAATGCACATGTAGATCATGATTGCTGACTTATGACTTCAAGTAGAAAGTGAAAGTGGAGCAAAATTCTACTTGGGCATATAAATAACTAGTAGTATTGATCTTCTTAATCAGTGGGATTTTATTGTTTGTCATTTATAACATCTGTAATCTCCTATACTATTGCACTTTGAAAAAGGAATTAAAATAAAATAAATAGAAACATGAAAATATCTCACATATTCTTTCTACAATGGTTAAATATATTCTTTTCATGTTCATGGCTCTAGCTAAAGAGGATATACACATAATGCTGAATTTTCCTTTCAACCAAATTTATACCAAATTACAAAGTACACAACTAAAACCAAAATAAATTCATTTGATTGGCACTCTTCCTCATGAACCAGAATTAATATAGACCAGAACTTCCTTAATCCTCTTTCATAAACATATTTGAAAGTTGATGTCATCGTTTACTGTGTAAGGAGACAAACTTCCTCTGCATTTAACTGAATTATGATTGAAATAAATCTTTTCTGCAAGGTCTCATTCTTTATACCTTCTATGAGAGTGAGCAACAGGAGAAAATTAACCTTAGGAAAGTAAATGTGCTCAAGGAGTGCTAAAACTCTGCTTTTATTTTCTTTTTAAAATTTATTTCTGCATTCATACTTATTACACATATGTAAAACATGAAAGAATTCAAGATATGGGAAAATTCAAAGTTGAATACAAAAAAGACTTGATGCTTTACTATTTAATTAGAAAAGAATGTATTTATGATATGGTTAGAAAATGTGCAAAAGGGAAGATATTTTTATTGCTCTTTTCCCATTATTATCATTTTTTTGAACTTTTAAACTTGATTAAATGTCCACAACTATATTATAGTCATGTAATGAAAACATAACAGCATCACTAGTGGAGTAGTCCAAACAGAGCGTCTTTGTCCATCAATCATGTTGTAAAGAAAGTAGCCGACAACAGATACCACATAGCTTCTTGAGTTTAAAGATACAATTTATTTGTTGAACAATTTAGACTATTTATCTTATGATATTTTTTGATTTTTCACTCAGGAAAGAACCACTTGATATTAAACTGCTAAATCAGAAAACCTACAGTGATTTGAAGTGAGTAACAAATAATTCACTGAATGTCTACTGTGGATAAGACACAGGTTATGTATGCCCTTTTGAGAAAACAAAATGATGAATAAGACAGCATTTCAGATAATAAACATCTGACATGATAAATATTGAGATGATAAGCATTGAAATGTCAAGGGTGAGACAGGGAGACTGAGGTCTGCAGAGCTCAATATTGTGTAAAGAACCAGTCAGGAAGACTGTCGTATCTATAAATCAAAGTGCACATTTTAATTCGTCTTGCTGTTGACATATTAACAATGCTTTGAAAAAATAATATTTTCACTGGCCAGATTAAGAAAGTTTTATAATGAAATGGATAATCTCAAGCAGTAGACAGCCATGAACCTTGCTCTAGCCATTTATTCATTCACTCATTCACCAAATATTTAAATGACTTTTTCATGCAAAGTATTGTGGAATTATCTCTTTTATTCTTATCTCTTCATTTCCCTCTTACTTGTTGTTTAGCATAGAAATAAATAGTTTATGTCTAACTTGCTTTTATAAATCCTTGATTTCACTTTCCCCTCTGTGTTTCTAGCTCTCATTCTTTTTACAACATTTGTAAAAATCAATGTACACCAATCAGTAGCATTCATACACTTCAACAGACATCAAATCAAAGACTTGATGCCTTTTACAATATCAACAACGTAAAAAAATGCATAGGAAATCTTTAACTAAGGAGGTGAAAGACCTCTATAGGGAGAACTATAAAACACTGAGAAAGAAATTGTAGAGGATATAAATAGATGAAAAAACATATCATGCTCATAAATTGGCAGAATCAACATTGTTAAAATGTCTATACTATCCAAAGTGACTTAAAGATTCAATACACTACTCACTAAAATGCCAACATCATTTTTCTCAGATCTAGGAAGAATAGTTCTACACTTCATATGACCCAAATAGCTAAAGCAACTTTAAGCAAAAAGAACAAATTGGGAGGCATTAACCCACCAGAATTCAAGCTATACTATAAAGGTATTGTAACCAAACAGTATGGTACTGGTGTAAAAACAGACACATAGACCTGTGGATCAGAAGAGAGAAGACAGATATAAAACCATCCTCATATTGCCATCTGATTTTGAAAAAGTGGACAAAAACATGTGCTGGCAAAAAGAATCCCAATTCAAAAACTGGGGGTGGCAAAACTGTATAGCCAAATGTAGAAGACTGAAACTGGATCCACACCTCTCACCACTCACAAAAATGTGTTCATGATGGATAGCAGACTTAAACCCAAGACCTGCAACTGTAAGAACTCCAGAAGAAAATGTTGGAAAAATTATTATAGATATCAGATTAGGCAAGTCATTTATAAAGAAGACCCAAAGTTAATCACCGCCAAAAAAAAAAAAAAAAAAAAAAAATTAACCAATGGGAGTTGATTAGATTAAAAAGCTTCTATATGGCCAAGAAAACAGTGAATAGAGTGAATAGACAACATACTGAACTGGGAAAACACTTGTATGCTATACATGCAATAAAGGGCTGATAATCATTAAAAGGTGGGCAAAAGATAGGAACAGGTGCTTTTCAAAAGAAGATAGACTGAGGACCAATAAAAATATGGAAAAGAACTTACCATCTCTAATCATTGGGAAAATGAAAATCAAAACCACAATGAGATATCACCCAGTTCCAGTGAAAATGGCATTTTTGAAAAAGTTCAAAACAAATGCTGGCATGGATGCAGAGAGAAAGGAACACTTTATACAAACAAACACACACACACACACACACCTGCATACATACATACACACACACTGGTGGTGAGGCTGCAAACTTGTACAACAACCTTGATGGAAAATAGGATGAAGATATCTCAAGAACAGAAAGTGTACCTACCATTTGATCCAGCAATGTCACTATTGGGTGATTACCCAAAGGAAAAAAAAGTCATTTTATCAAAGACATTTGCATTCAAATGTTTATTGCAGCACCATTCTTGATCAATGCTCATCCACGTTATACAGTAAACTCATCTCATAGTTAAATCATCTAACATAAGCACTTTTGTTGCAGCTTTGCCTTTGGGCTTACGTATGACCTGTCTCTATACTTTGGATCCATCTCAGCAAAGTGACAAGAATCCTGAATCTCTTATTTTGTAGGTCAAGTTTTACTGAAATTGCCATTTTTCTGAACTGTTCAAGCCTAAATATGGCATACAGTGAGGAAACAAAGGTCAGAAAAAAAGAAAATATTCAATTAGAATATAAGAAAGCTCCAAAATGCCACTAGATTTACTGCTTTTGTTACAAAGGTCATTACAACTTCCATGGCATTTCTACCAAGGATTTTTAAGCATTTTCTTTCCTACAATGGGAAGCTTATACAACGGGAAGTAGGTGGTTCTGCTGCATTGTCAAGCACACCATGGGGATTTATGGGTGGTGTGATGTATTCATAATTCCATGTGCCTCCTATAAGGAAAGTATAGATGACAGTTGCGTAAAGTTTAAAATCACATATCACAAAGAGTATATAAGAACAATTGGAATGAAGCAAGTCAGTTATGTATCTATAAAACTTTTTAAGGGATTCTGACACTATCTCCATACAACATTTACTAAATGGATGCTTTGCAAGGCATTTTTTAGGATGAAAAAGCCCAAGTCCTTATGCAAAAAAGTCACAGAAGCAAGCCACAAAAACAAACTTGAATAAGTTATTCATTCAGGATGTTAAGGGTGCACAAGGTGCTTTGAGAATATACATATAGAAAATAATTCTTCCTTGGAGGTTTATGAAAACATAAAGTGGAAGTGATATTTGAGTTAGATAAATGAGATGAGTATGATAAAGAAATAATAAGGTGTGTGCCTATAAAATACGAAGAGTAAGGAAGGAGTATGTTGTAAAGGGTCCTACTTTTGTACATTTGTTCCTTATGTTAAGGTTTGGATCCATACAGCACACTCACTTTCCAGAAGGTTTTCACATGGAGCTCTGACGTCTTGCATCACAAATTGGTTTGCCTGTTATTGAACTTGATATAAATTAAATCACTCACTATATTTTATCTAATTTCTTTTAACAAAGTGTGTGAGATTTATCCAGATTGTTGCATGTAGCTATAGTTCATTTATTCTCATTGTTGTGTAATTAATGTTTCATTATGTGTGTTACAAGTTATTTTTCTTCTACTGTGATAAGCATTTATTTCAGACTATGACCAGTGGCACTATAGATATATTGGACAGGCTTTTGTTTTGTCTGATTTTTTTTTTTTTTTTTTTTTGAAACTGAGTCATGCTCTGATGCACTCTGTGGAGTGCCATGGCCTCATCCTAACTCACAGCAACCAACCTCAAACTCCAGGGTTCAGTCAATAGTGGCATTGTAGATATATTGGACTAGCTTTTGTTTTGCCTGATTTTGTTTTTGAAACCGAGTCACATGCTGATGCACTCTGTGGAGTGCCGTGGCCTCATCCTAACTCACAGCAACCTCAAACTACTGGCCTCAATCAATCCTCCTGCTTCAGCCTTCTAAGTACCTAGGACTACAGGTACCCATAAAAATACCCAACTAATTTTTCTATTTTAGTAGAGACTGGGTCTCACTCTTGTTCGGGCTGGTCTTGAACTCCTGACCTCAAGGGATCATCCTGCCTTAGTGTCCCAGAGTGCTAGGATTATAGACGTAAGGCACCATGCCTGGTCTGCTTTGCCTGACTTTAAATTATGCAGAAAAAAAATGAGGTAAGTTAAAAAAGTGTAAGTCAACTTTGTTACATTTTTCATGAGTAGTGGAGAATACTGCTTATGACTAGTTCAGAAGAATATTACACAGAAAGTGAAACAATTTTTATAAAGCAGATGAGAAAAAGGAATAAAAGAAAATAAAGGAGGTTACCATCTGCAATGTTGTCTATAATTTATAATTACTATGATAATCATGATAATTATGTTGATGGTGATGATAATAACAACTATTGAGCATTTTGCAGGTATCAGGCATTCTACTAAATATTTCATATCTGTTATCCCATTTATTTCTCAAAACAGTCCTATGAGAATTTTATAATAATTATTTATATTTGATGGAGGAAATGGAGGCACATGTATATATATGCACACACACGTATATATAATTACTTGAATAAATCACACAACTAGAAAAGGATGGAAACAGGATTTAAGTACTGTAGTCTGTCTCTAAATCAGCTTACTGAGGATAACCATTATACTTTTACATTACTTTTTAAGATGTGGGAAACTATCCCTATTTTACATTTGAGTAAACTAGTTCAGAAAGGCAACTTATTCAAGGTCACATAGATAGGAAATGGTGGAACTGGGATACACAAAGACTGGCCCCCAAGTCTAGATTTCTAAATATTCTTAAACAGATGAGGGGAAAATAAAAAAGGGAAGAGACAGGATAGAAGAAAAAAAAAAAAATCACAAATTAAAGGTTTGACTCAGAAAAGAAAAATCACTTGAAGTATTTAAAAATGGCAGAATTTAACACAAGGCAGGAGGTACACAGGGAGAGTTAAGGAGCCAAACAGTGGATCGTGTGGTAACTTAGAGTAAAGCATTGATAAGAAATCAATCAGCATTTGTAAACTGGCAAGAGTAAATGGTACAAGATGTAATGGTCCGGGCTACCCAATAGAACCTAGAACCATAGGCACCTCCAAGGCTGAGGGAGAAATCTAGGTTTGTAGGAGCTTCTGTTATGGGGAGAATCATTACATAACTTACCCCGATTAAACAGAGAGTAATGGAAAGGAACAATGAACGACTATTGAAAGTAGAATGAATCTAGAAGATTTTGATCTTTGAAGGTCCTGCAGTATTCTGCTTCAGCCCTTCCCCAAATCTGCCATATACAGAAACACTTGAAAGCCTTATTTAAGTCTTAGAATCTTGGGCTCCACCCCAGAAATTCTTATTCACTAAGTCTCAGGTGGGACCTCATAGTCTGCATTTCTAATGAACTCCAGGTGTTGCTTATAATAACTGGCCTGCAGAAAATACTTTGAGTAGTATTGTTCAACATTTAAATTCACCACTAATTTACTTATTGTATGTTATTCAACTTTTCCAATGAATAGGCCTTCACAGAATCTTCTGATCACCTAGAATAGGATGGGTATTGTTATATCCAACATATATATTGCAACACTCCCACACCATAGCCATTGCCCATGATCCTCCAGCATGCAAAGGTTGGAGTACATAAGCTCATTTGTTAATTCAATTACAAGTAAGTATCTCTGCCAGTCAAAACCTTATTTTGATAACATGAAAACATTTTTCCCTTGAAAATGAAAATAAAAGTGAATCAACCATCATTTCAAAGTCTTTATTTTTCAGATATAGCATCTTTATTTTTCATATCATACTATTATAAGCATCAAAGCATGATTATTTTATTAACACTGAGCTGATTTCACAATTCATAATTTGTCACTTTGTAGGCCAGTGTGAATTTTCAGAATTAATGTGATGCCTCCCTGAATTATACCAATGAAAAATTCACTCACCTTTATTTTGTAGTAAAAATCCATATGGTGATTTTTAGTGTATGCCTGTTCCCAGTCCGTGAGTTATTTCCTCTCCTCTACACAGTCATGACTTCACTCATGTGGATAAATGCATGCTGCCCAACTGCAACAACCTTTCAGATATACATATTTTATAACATAGTAAATCTTAATATACACAGACACCCTCTCTTTTCAGAGTTTTTATTTTCTTGGTATGTTTCTCTCACAAGGAAGCACTCTAACCCCCTATTCCTTCTGGAGTAGCTCATTTTTTTGTAAGCATCAATTACACTTTTGTCATTTGAACAAAGCCTTCTAAAAGACATAAACCTACTTTGCATTTGTAATTCAAGATTCAGATTTCCTTTCAAAATTAGATTATTATTCAGCTCCTTAATCACATGTTCCCTCCTAAGACTAGCATCCATTTGTTTCCTATTCTGTCCTATCTGAGCCAAATTTCTGTTTTATTTTATGATTATGCTTAATAGCACAGACATTGAAATAATTTTGCAACACATGTTGTCATGTTGAAAATATTATCGCTTAAATGTGGAATTATTTCAAGTTCATGTCCTTACAGACAATGAACTTTTTTGTTAAAATAGTATGTTGCCAAATATAAACACTTATCACTGAGATGTTAAATGCCAGTTTTGTTTTGTTTGTTGTGTGAGCCCAGAAAAGTTCTAGAAAGTAAAAGAAAATGGGAACTGCAACAAAATTCAGTTATCAAAAGTAATGTACAAAATAGATGATTTAGTGGGAATATACGAGATAAAAAAGGAACTTACTCAGAATAATTTCAATCTCCTCCAGTTCACTAGGAAGAAGCTACAGTTCCTAAACAAAACCACACTTGATTTCTAGGATGAACAGACCCCTCAGGAATGGTTGCATTTCTTCTTCTTCTTCTTCTTCTTCTTCTTCTTCTTCTTCTTCTTCTTCTTCTTCTTCTTCTTCTTCTTCTTCTTCTTCTTGTTAAATCATAGCTGTGTACATTAATGCCATCATGGGGCACAATACACTGGTTTTATAGATCATTTGACACATTTTCATCACACTGGTTAACATAGCCTTCCTGGCAATTTCTTAGTTAATGTGTTAAGACATTTACATTCTACATTTACTAAGTTTCACATATACCCTTGCTAGATTCACTGCAGGTGTAATTCAACCAATCCCCTTCCCCTTATTCTTAGGTTGTAACTAGGTTATAGCTTTCATGTGAAAGTCATAAATTAGTTTCATAGTAGGGCTGAGTACATTGGATACTTTTTCTTCCATTCTTGAGATACTTTACTAAGAAGAATATGTTCCAGCTCCATTCATGT
>CAUYPK010013409.1:0-25394 GCA_963574355.1 Loris lydekkerianus | reverse complement strand
CAGCCCTATTCATAATTGCTAAGTCATGGAAAAAACCCAAGTGCCCATCGATCCACAAACGGTTTAATAAATTGTGGTATATGTACACCAAGGAATATTATTCAGCCTTAAAGAAAGATGGAGATTTTACCTCCTTTGTGTTTACATAGATGGAGCTGGAACATATTCTTCTTAGTAAAGTATTGCAAGAATGGAAAAAAAAGTATCCAATGTACTCACCCCTACTATGAAACTAATTTAGGGCTTTCACATGAATACTATAACCCAATTGCAACCTAGGAATAGGGGGAAGGGGGAAAAAGGAGGAGGGAGGGGGGAGGTGGGTGGAAGGAGGGGCATTTGTTAGAATACACTTGTGGTGCATCTTATAATGGTATATGTGAAACTTAGTAAATGTGGAATGTAAATGTCTTAACACAATAACTGTGAAATTTCCAGGAAGGCTATGTTAACCAGTGTGATGTAAATGTGTCAACTAGTCTGTGAAACTAGTGTATGATGCCCCATGATCATATCAATGTACACAGCTATGATTTAATAATAAAAAAAAAAAATTATACAACATGACCAAGTGGGTTTTATCCCAGGGTCTCAAGGCTGGTTCAATATACTTGAATCTATAAATATAATTCAGCACATAAACAAATTAAAAAACAAAGGCCATATGGTTCTCTCAATTGATGTAGAAAAAGCTTTTGATAATATCCAGCATCACTTTATAATCAGAATACTTAAGAAAACTAGTATAGAAGGGACATTTCTAAAAAGTATAGTGGCCATCTAAAGCAAAGCCACAGCCAATATTATGTTGATTGGAGTTAAATTGAAATCATTTCCACTCAGATCAGGAACCAGGCAAGGCTATCCCTTGTCTCCACTGCTCTTTAACTTTGTAATGGAAGTTTTAGCCATTGCAATTAGGGGAAAAAAGGTGATCAAGAGTATAGTATATTCATATAGAATCAGAAGAGATCAAACTTTCACTCTTCGCAGATGATATGATTGTGTATCTGGAAAACACCAGGGATTCTACTACAAAACTCTTAGAAGTGATCAAGGAATACAGCAGCAGCTCAGGTTACAAAATCAAAAAATATAAATCAGTAGCCTTTATATATACGAACAATAGTCAAGCTGAAAAAACAGTCAAGGACTCTATTCCTTTCACAGTAGTGCCAAAGATGAAATATTTGGGAGTTTATCTAACAAAGAATGTGAAAGATCTCTATAAAGAGAATTATGAAACTCTAAGAAAAGAAATAGCTGAAAATGTTAACAAATGGAAAAACATACCATGCTCATGGTTGAGAAGAATCAACAATGTTAAAATGTCCATACTACCCAAAGCAATACACAATTCTAAGGCAATCCCTATTAAAGCTCCACTGGCATACTTTAAAGATCTTGAAGAAACAATACTTCATTTTATATGGAATCAGGAAAAACCTCCAATAGCCAAGACATTACTCAGTAATAAAAACAAAGCAGGAGGAATCACACTACCAGACCTCCGACTATACTATAAATTGATAGTGATCAAAACAGCATGGTACTGGCACAAAAACAGAAAGGTAGATGTCTGGAGCATAATAGAGAACCCAGAGATGAACCCAGCTACTTAACCATTATTTGATCTTTGACAAGCCAATCAAAAATATTCAGTGGGGAAAAGATTCCTTATTTAACAAATGGTGCTGGATGAACTAGCTGGCAACCTTTAGAAGACTGAAACTGGACACACGCCTTTCACCATTAACTAAGATAGACTCTCACTAGATCAAAGATTTAAACTTAAGACATGAAACTATAAAAATATTAGAAGAACACGCAGGAAAAACTCTTGAAGAAATCGGCCTGAACTAACATTTTATGAGGAAAAACCCCCAGGCAATTGTCAAAAAATACACTACTGGGACCTGATCAAACTAAAAAGCTTCTGCACAGCCAAGAACACTGTAAGTAAAGCAAGCAGACAGCCCTCAGAATGGGAGAAGATATTTGGAGGTTATGTCTCTCTGACAAAGGTTTAATAAGTAGAATCCACAGAGAACTCAAACATATTAGCAAGAAAAGAATAAGTGATCCCATCTCAGGCTGCGCAAGGGATGTGAAGAGAAAATTCTCTGAAAAAAACAGGCACATGACCTATAGACATATGAAAAGTTCATCATCCTTAATCATCATAGAAATGCAGATCAAAACTACTTTGAGATATCATCCAGTAAGATTAGCCCATATCACAAAATCCCAAGACCAGAGATGTTGGCGTGGATGTGGAGAAAAGGGAACACTTCTACACTGCTGGTGGGAATGCAAATTAATACATTCTTTTTGGAAAGACATTTGGAGAACACTTAGAGATCTAAAAATAGACCTGCCATTCAATCCTACAATTCCTCTACTAGGTATATACCCAGAAAACCAAAAATCACATTATAACAAAGATATTTGTACCAGAATGTTTGTTGCAGCCCAATTCATAATTGCTATGTCATGGAAGAAGCCCCAGTGACCATCGACCCATGAATGGATTAATAAATTGTAGTATATGCACACCATGGAATATTATGCAGCCTTAAAGAAAGATGGAAACTTTACTTCTTTCATGTTTACATGGATGGGACTGGAACATATTCTTCTTAGTAAAGTATCTCAAGAATGGAAGAAAAAGTATCCAATGTACTCAGCCCTACTATGAAACTAATTTATAGCTTTCATTTGACCTAAGAATATGGGAAAAGGGGAAAGGAAGGAGAGGGGAGGGGGAGGATGAGTAGAGGGAGGATAATTGGTGGGACCACACCTATGGTACATCTAATAGGGTACATGTGAAACTTACTAAATATAGAATATAAATGTCTTAACACAATAACTAAGAAAATGCCAGGAAGGCTATATTAACCAGTGTGATGAAAATATGTCAAATGGTATATAAAACCAGTGTATTATGTCCCATGATTGCATTAATATACACAGCTATGATTTAAAAAAAGAAGAAAGAAACCAAAAAAAGAAAGAAAAGAAAAAAACAGGCACACACACCCTCACACACACACACTTCACTCACGATAAAGAAAAGGCAAGGTTCAGAAAGATATAGTTCATACTGATATGAATTTTTCAAATACAAAAATATTAATACTCAATATTCCTTCTGAAGACGAAGCCCATGTGGAAATACAGAAAAACATTCAGGGAAATAATACTCACTAACATGTCAACAATCTCAGGAGAGGATGGGGGGGAGGTAGGGAGATGGGTAAAGCTTTAATTGCCTTTGTCATATTTTATTCTTAGAAATAAAATTTACATTAAAAAATCAGCATAAAAAGTATAGAGTAGTCATTAGTGCAGGTACATAGGATTTTCACATTCACTTACAAAGGGCCTTTAATCCAGCTGTAGGCTATGTTTACCTTGGCTATAGAATCTATACAAGAGAGATGAAGTTATGTACTTTTTATCATATAACTTAAGAACAACAGGATGAGATATGCACATGCAGACATATACATGTGTACTTGCATGTGCTTAATTATCTAAGAAAAAATGACAAACTTCTGCATTTTAAGAATTCTGTGTGTTTACACTAGAAGTAAAATCATAGAGGTTATCCACTTGAGGTACCATCAACAGGAAACAATCTGATCCTCATCACTACTTCTCCATATCCTGACCATCCAGGTAGATAAGACATTCCCTTGTGAGGACCACCTGCAAAACTCAATTTGCTTTGCAAGGCAATGGAATGTCATTACCAAAATTTACAAAATCAATGGCAGGTACAAGGTAATAGATGCACTGAAATTCCACAATGCTCAAATAAAACCATTTTTGATATGTACATGGGATAAGTTTATGGTAAATAAAAGCATTACTTTCACATAAGATATAAATATCTTAGGGAAGTCATTAAAGTCATTACATACTTCCTATAGATCCCCCTCAAAAAGACACAAATCCAATGAAAGAACTAGGTCAATAAGAAAAATTGGGATATGCCTGTTACATAGGTTGATATCAGTCAAGAAAGCTGAGTATGTCCAGCTGTTCTTTGGGCATTATCAGCAAAGGCATTCCAGCTTGGAAGCACTATGGTCTGACACACTGCAGCAGCACCTGCATACTTCTTTGTACCTTCCCACCCATCAGTGGTAGGTAAAAGTTAACACATTAAATCTAAGTCAAAGAGTTAGAACAGTAAACATATAAGAGTTCATAATTTAGTCCAAAACAAAATAGAAAAGGTTTTTGAATCGCCCACTTAATATTAGGTATTATGTTTTATTAACTGCAATAGAGTGCGTTTTAGAATGATTCAGACCCGGATCTAAATCCTGCCTCCCTTCCTCTACCTTCCTCCAGCCTCGCTTTTCCTGCAAATGTTAATAAGCTCCTAACTCTGCTAAGTTTCCTGATGAGTCCTGAGTATGGAGCCATCATTTGATCTGCTAAGGAAACTGACAGTCTAGTTTTGAAACCAGTCTTGCAGCTTTGAGCCTAGGTTTCATCACTGGTAAAATGGGACTAGCACCACATATCATGGAGTTGTGAATTTGAAGCTAGAATGCCTAGTATAAAGCCTGGCATGTGCTCAGTAAATGCTAGTTCCCTTCCCTATCTAAGTGGAAAACCTGGAAGGGAGTAGTTATATACCTCCTCCACATGTATAGGAAGACTTCGCTCAAATCCTCTGAAAAGCCAGCATATTCATATATGAAGAAATTTAAGATTGAGAAAAGTAAAGTAACTTATCTGAGGTCACCCTGTAAGTAATGACATCATTTGGACAAAGAGCTCAGTTCTTTAAACTGCCCCCTCCAACCTAGTTATCTTTTACTAGATTATATTTCAAACAGATTATCACATATAAATTATGGGTATGTTCAGAAAGAGCTCATCCACAGCGATGTGGGTGTAGAGATGAAAAATGGGTAGCACAGATAATCTGCATATGAAATTAGTGGAGCACTTACCACTTGTAGGCAAAAGAAGGAACAGAGGGAACAATTATCAGAACCTAGAAGAAAAGAGGAATCCTCCTCAGGAAGAACAACGCCCTCTGTTTAAGGGACATACTTAACTGAAGGTGACCTTGCAAGAAGGAAATGAGAAGAATCAGTCTTCAGGTCTCCCCGTTCATCAGGTCCCCAGTCTCCTGGAGGGGAGACTATGTTAGCCTAATCCAAGTGGAAGCCAGAAGGTAGGGGATCCACATCACACACTCTGCCAGAAGGTAGGGGATCCACATTACACACTCTCTACAGGTCAGCCTCCTGGGCACAGGGAAGAGAGAAAGGTGGAGAGAGTAAATTGGAAGAGGCAGATGCAAGATGTCCAGTGTGATTTCCAAAGGTGCTAACTCACATTTTTACTATAGTTGTTTAGAACTCTGAACACAAATTTTTAGTCATGACTAGTTTTCCAAACTAAGCCACGATGTCTGCTTAAATTCATAGAGCTATAATACAAACCCTCTTCTCCAAAGCAATTGCAATAAATGGTTGGTAACTAAATCACTGAAAAATCAGTGAAAGTGAAAGGTTTTTTTTTTGGGGGGAGGGGGTGCTTGTTTTGATTTGGGTTTTTTTGTCCTTTGTTTTTTTGTTGTTTTGTTTTGTTATTTTGTTTTTTGTTTTAAGAAAGACAGGTGTCACTTTGTTGCCCAGACTGGAGTGTACTGCTGTTCACAGGCATGGATGGTCGTGTGCACTACAGCCAGGAACTCCTGGCTGATCTTCCTGCCTCAGCTTCCAGAATAGCTGGGACCACAAGGACATTTCACTGTACCTCTCTCAAAGTGGGAAATATCTTTGTTAACTTATAAATGTACATTAAATGTCCATCTTTAAAAGATCCAAGGACTTTTATTTGATGTGAGTCTACCACCAATTTAAGTTACACATTGTTTTTCCTTTATAAACAATTTTCATAGCACATCACCATAATTTCCCTGTATTTATTTCTCTAAAGTTGCACAAGAACACTAATATACTTAAGGAATACCTATTGGCATGAAACCCTTCTGTATTTTAAAAAAGAATTTCCCCATATTTTATAATCACTCTGCCTACTCAATTTCAACAGCCATCTTTATAATCTTCTTCAAGAGTTTCAAAGTATCTGATTTAGTTCTTAATTTTTATTGGCTAATTTCATTAGTTTGTACGTTTAGTTAAATCACATAACTACAAGGTGTCTTAAAAGTTGCCCATAAAGTTGCCATACATAGGGAAAATGAGAAATTGTAGCTAAATATACTTTTATTTAGAAAATAATCATTACAATATTTTATGAAGAGGTGGCCAACATATAGAGAATATTTTGAAATATTTTGAAAATTTTGTAATGAATTTTTGTAAATAAAGGTACATTTAGCTGTATTTTCCATTTTCTCTATGTATGGTGAGTTTATGGGTAACTTTTGGGATCCCTATAAAATAAAATTTAAAAAAGTCAAAGGGTTATAGAAACAATTACAACAAACTGTCTCTTATTGTGTACAAAATTCAAATGGTGAAAACAGATATATAATAGCAAAATAAAGAACAGCTGGCTCACTGAAAGGCTCCAGCATGCCAAAGAGCAACAAACAGTACATTTTGCAAGAAAAATGAAAAACATGAGTTAATCTTGCATATTGGTAACAGATTTAGTTAAGAGAACGTCTACTATAATAAGCAGTACTAGTTTATTCACTCAACTCTATCATTGGTAACACCGCTCTAAAAGTTGATGTACTAAATTCTATAAATGTGTATTCACTGAGTAATGGAAAAAGGGATAGATGGGCAGATGAACAGATGGATAGAGGAGAAAAGAAAGATAGGCAGACGTTTGGATATTCAACCCAGACACCATCAAATGCATGTCCTCTGGATCAGAAAGCAGGAGGGGAAGAACAACAGGGATGATTCTGAAACCATGCTGTATGTACACCAGACCCTCAACAATTAAGTAAATGGGCAGCAGATGGTGGAAGCCATGTTTCTCACTGTTGGAGTGGAAGGTTACAAACATAGAGAGGAGACTAGAATGATCATGCTATAGTGAATTAGAGTTGGAGATGTCAGTATTAACCCGTGTTTATTTAGCTTGATATAGACACAGATGGACACACATAGAAACATTTATGGATGTGGCTACATACATGGTTAGAACACACACACACACACACACACACATGTGTCCTTAGTCTGTCAGCTGGGAAAGGATTGAAGCAGTCATATCCATTAGCAATGAGAAAATGTAAAGCCCGGATCTTTTATTTCTAATATCATTATTTAATAAGAGGAATCAGAGCTCCTTGGAGAAATGTCTGATTCTAGAACTGGGGCAGTGAATATACAAGATGAGGCGGAAGTGTTTTATAGTCCCCGAAGGTAAAGAAATGCTTTTTTTTTTTCACCATAAACTGGTTTTATATACCACCTGACAAATTTTCATCACACTGGTTAACATAGCCTTCCTGGCATTTTCTTAGTTATTGTGTTAAGACATTTATATTCTACATTTAGTAAGTTTCACATGTACCCTTGTAAGATGCACTGTAGATGTGGTCCCACCAATTACCCTCCCTCTGTCCATCCTCTCCTCTCCCCTCCCCTCCCTTTCCTCTTTCCCATATTCTTAGGTTGTAGTTGGGTTACAGCTTTCATATGAAAGCTATAAATTAGTTTCATAGTAGGGCTGAATACATTGGATTCAGCCAATGTTTTTCTTCCATTCTTGAGATACTTTACTAAGAAGACTATGTTCCAGCTCGGTCCATGTAAACATGAAAGAGGTAAAGTTTCCATCTTTTTTAAGGCTGCATAATATTCCATGGTGTACGTATACCACAATTTTATTAATCCATTTGTGGATCGATGGGCACTTGGGTTTTTTCCATGACTTAGAAATTATTAATTGGGCTGCAACAAACATTCTGGTACAAAAATCTTTCTTATAATGTGATTTTTGGTCTTCTAGGTATATACCTAGTAGAAGAATTGTAGGATTGAATGGCAGGTCTATTTTTAGATCTGTAAGTGTCCTCTAAATATCTTTCCAAAAGAAACGTATTAGTTTGCATTCCCACCAGCAGTGTAGAAGTGTTTCCTTTTCTCCACATCCACGCCAACATCTCTGGTCTTGAGATTTTGTGATACAGGCTAATCTTACTGGAGTTAGATGATATCTCAAAGTAGTTTTGATTTGCATTTCTCTTATGCTTAAGTATGAAGAGCGCTTTTATGCAAACAAACAACAACAACAAACCCTACAATGAGTTTGTCAAAGGTAAACAGAAGCCAATTGAAAGAGCTCCCAATGGCTAAAGCTGAAATTTGAGCAACAACATAAAGATGATGAAAAAAAAGGGAGAGAAGACACAAATATTCCATGCAAAGGAAGTCTATATAATTGATGTCAATACTCTGCCTTCATGGGGATAACTCTCCACTTCCTAAATGTAGGCTGTTCATAATGACTTCATTTCAAAGAATCCAATATGAAAAAAGGAAAGATGAGAATTTTAAAAGGCCACCATATTCTAGCCTGTGTCTCAAAGGAAAAAAAAGGCCAGGCTGGGTGGCTCACACCTATAATCCTAGCACTCTGGGAGGCCCAGGAGAGTGGATTACTTGAGCTCATGACCAGCCTGAGCAAGAGCAAGATCTCGTCTTTACTAAAAATAGACAAATAACCTGGTATTATGGCGGGCTCCTGCAGTCCCAGCTACCTGGGAGGCGGAGGCAAGAGGATCACTTGAGCCCAGGAGTTTGAGGTTGCTATGAGCTACGAGGCCATCGCACTTTACAACAAAGTGAGATTCTTGGCTCTGCTCCTGTGGCTCAGCGGCTACGGTGCCAGCCACATACACCTGAGCTGGTGGTTCGAACTCAGCCTGGGCTTGCCAAACAACAATGACAGCTAAAAAAATAAAAATAAAAATAAATAAATAAAAATAAATAAATAAATAAATCACTGGGTGTTGTGGCAGGTGCCTGTAGTCCCAGCTGCTTGGGAGGCTGAGGCAAGAGAATCGCTTGAGCCAGGGAATTTGAGGTTGCTGTGAGCTGCGATGCCACAGAACTCTACTGAGAGTGACGAAATGGGACTGTCTAAAAATAAATAAATAAATAAATAAATAACAAAGTGAGATTCTGTTATCTTTAAAAGTGAGATTCTGTTATATTTAAATAAATAAATTAAATTAAAGGGGAAAAAAGAATTTTAAAAGGGACAAACCTATAAACACCATTTTAGCCACATGATCAGGGTTGATATCAACAAAGAGAAGTCGTGTGCCCTTGATTTAATATGTTGAGAATGACACTGTACCTCTAGTATTCTTTCCCAAAACTCATAACCCTATTCCCATCATTAGCAAATATCACACAAATCCCAACTGATAGACAATCTATAAAACACCTGATTCATACTCCTCAAAAAGAGCAAAGGTCTCTTATTCAGTTTTTGAACTGTTTCAATACAACTGAATATGTTTTTAACTCTATTTTCTAGTCCTATCAAAGTGTTTAAAATAAATAAATTCTCCTTCAGTGGTGTAGCAGTCTTATCAATGAAATAAAGGAAAATGGCCTTGATTATAATTTCTCAGTCTACCTTAGACCCAATGAGACCTTCTTTTAAGGAGAACAAGGAAAGTTTGAGAAAAAGTCACAACTGAGAGGAACCCATAGAGACAGGACAACTAAAAGTAATATTGAATCTACCCTAGTAGGATACTAGAACAGAAAAAAAGGATGTATTAGATAAAAACTTTAAAATTTTAAATAAAGTATAGATATAGTTAATAATTATAATAATTATAAATATTAGTTCATTAACTGTGAAAAATGAACCACACTATTATAAGAGGCTAATAATAGTGGAAACTGGGCATGTTTAACAGAACTCTTTCTACCATCTTTGCAACTTTCCTGCAAATCTCAAACTTTCTAAAATTTATGAGTTTATCTATACAAATACAACAAGGATGATATTTTTGGCAACCACAAATCTATAATCTCTACATAATTTCATGAAATAAATAAATAAAACTTATTCTGCTAATTTCTCCCCCCTCATCTCAAGCAACTCTTTCTCCTCTCTAGCCACGCTGGACCTCTTCCCAATCTTTAAGGATGAAATTTTCTAAGGATTCTGAACATGCTGTTATGCCAAAAAATCTCTCCCCTCTTTTTACCTATCTGGCCCTTTCTTTTCTGTCTGAAGTAATCCACAAAACCTGTTTGAAATGCCTAGCCACACATTCACAAAGCCATCTAAAAGACCACGGTGACAGAGCAAATTTTTCTTTGAGCTTGGTAGGACTAAGAAAAAAAAAATGCAAAATAAAGAGATGTAATGGGGGCAAAATAAAGAGATGCAGTGGGAAATTTTCTTAATATGAGACAAAGATGCTCTAGTATAAGGAAATGTTAACTTCTTGTTCCATTCTCATTTTCTCTTATGAGGACAACCACACTTTCTGTGCTATCTACAGCCCCAGAGATGCCTTAGGCAACTCCTTTGCTCCAGCTTGCAACCAAGGAGGGAATAGAAATAATCAATAAATACTAAGCAAAGGGCCATTTTGGGGAGTACGGGGGGGAATTTCTAGGTCTGCAGAGACTATGAACCTGATCCTAATAACAAGTAAAGGGAATGGCTGGTGGTAGCCATGCAGATCTGCATGCCAGGATGTAGATACCAATACTTTTCTTTTTCACAAGCCCATTGAGGAAATGTAGTCCACACCTGTCTAAAGAAATAAAAACAGAAAAAAAAAAAAAATTAAGATAATATCCAATTATTTGGAAAGTAGGGACTGATTAGTAAAACCAGGGTGGTGGTAGGGGAGGTAGAAATGTCATATCAAAGATTTTATCAGTTGCCCTTTCTTCTTTGAAGTACTTATTACACTTGGAATTGTTAAATGTCTACATCCCCTGATGTAATATCACAAGAATAATTATTTTGTGTTAACTAAATCTTCACCAGCCACTGTAATATAATTACATATTCTTCCTGCATGACAAAATATTTGTCTCTTGTTTTTGAACTGTTTTAATGCAACAAAATGTATTTTTAACTCTAGTCCCTTGTCTGAACCAGGTGTTTAAAATAAACAAGTCTTCATTAAGGGGCTTGGCAGTCTTACCAATGGAATAAAACCAAATGGTTTTAATTATAATTTCTCAATCTACATCATAACCAATGAGAGATTATTTTAAGCAGAAATTTATTTATAATTAAATTAATTTTTTCTTCAGACATAGAAAATGTTTATTAGTCACCCTTGAAAGACCTTGGCTAAGCAACTCTTTAAACATTCCCACTAATCTAGCCATAGGGAATATTAAATATTTAGGAGCGTGGTGCCTACTACTTTGTCAGAACAGAGCCATTTAAATTACACTCCCCTGTTACCAATTGTAGCTGATGATTTAATTAAGTGGATGGAGTTAGTTACAATGATCATTAATAAGCTGTGTTAATGTCATCAAAATCCCTATTTTGGGGGGGGACAGCACACACGTGCACACACGCACACAAACCTCTCTGGTGCAGATATGGCCTATTTCTCAGAAAATTTATTCTCTTTCTTCTCCCCTAGTAATTAGACTTGTTTGTTTGGTGTGTTCACACACTAATTACAGCAACAGCTTTATTTTGTTTTGTATAAAAGATTGCTTCACTTGATTACATTCACAGGGAGGGTAGGCAATATGATAATAGTGATTACAAAGTACCCAGAGGGACAATTTTGTGTCCTTTCCAAGGTATTCACAAGAATTGTTCTTATTATTAAGATAGAGTCAATTAAACAAAGAGTATTAGAAAACTGATATGTAAATAAAATAAGTCTTTAGAGGCTATATATTTCAATTGACTTTTTAAAACATTATTTTGGAGTCCAGATATGAGCTCCAAAAAAACTGTTTTTCATCTTCTAAATGAAAATAGATATGAAAGAAGTTATGAGAAGAGTATCATGTAGAACTCTGTATTTATCTCAAAGCTGACAGCTCTGAAAGAATTTTCCTGAATCTTGCTCAGAAGGCAGACAGACAGTGATATAGAGTGAGAAGATGGAATTCCATATCCAGTTGTGGCAGAAGTAACCTCCTGGTCATGGTGATGCCACACGGAACCCACAGATGAAAGGAGTTTTCACATCTCATCTGTTCAGTCGAACGTTATCTCAGCACAAAGAGTTTTATTTTTAACATTTCCAGCTCTCCAAATGGTACAGTGACAAACTCTGTACCATTTGCTCATAAGAATAAGAAGAAAACTATAAATAGAATTAGTTATATAAATAAGGAGAAGAGCAGTTTTAAAGTATCCTTTAAAAAAATGATAAGCCATTACAGCACATCCAGAATAAATTCCTTTAAATATGATGGGGAACTCCCTCAAAGGGCTCATTGTTTACAGGAGACTATGCATTGAGAGAACGAAATATTAGACAACTAATTCAATAGAAAGAATTGGTTTATCTCTTGAACCAATTAAAGCTACTATCACCTAAAAAAGTAAGATGGCCTGAAAAATGTACAAGGCTGGTGGTTTTAATTTGAGGGGAGGAAGGACAACATCAGGACACTCTCACATAAAGACTACAATAACAGGGCATGCTAGCAAAGCCCACCAATTAGAGACTTAATGAAGATTCATGTATTTTTTTTCCAACAATTTTTACTGAATTTCCAGTACAAACAAGGACCCACATTTGAACTCAAATGGGAATTGGAAAGAAGATAGCACTGGCAGGTACCACTCACCTGCCAGCAGATTTGCCTGGATTACCTAATTTCTCTCTCATTTTAGCCCTTTGCGTTGACAGGTGAGGAAAGAGACATAAAGAGTATGGAGTATCTGGCTCAAAATCACACACCTACAAAATGATAATAGTAGCATCCAAACCTAACTTTTGCTGATTCAGATACTGGTGCTAACTTGCTTAAGGAGAACAGAAGACATCACGTGCACTCCAGAAACTGATCCCTGACCCAGAGAGGAAAGGTACAAGGATCGCTGAAATAAATGTTTTTATGACAATAAGATGCACAAGTAGTGTATTAAAAATTGAAAACTAAGAAAATATTTGCAAATAAAATTTACATTAGGCCCATAGTAGGTTTTGACATGCAAGTCATGAAGCATGGCAGAAGATCAACAAAATATAAGCAAAAGAAAAGAAACAAGAAGTATAATATAGGGTTGGGACATGATGAATGAACCATTTTGGCTTCAGAGGAGGGTGCAGGTAAGCAAAGTTCAGTAAGTCATTTACAGCACCAGCTCTGGAATGGGACTCTCTGGCTTCACCACTTAGTAGCAGCAAGAACTTGTGTAGATTATTTAAATTCCCTAAGCCTCATTGTCCTCATCTGTAAAACAAAGATAACTGTACATATTCCTAGATTTGCTGCAGATTAAATGGTATGATACATAGCAAGCTCCTAATAGGATGCTGGGCACATGGATAGGGCTTACTAAGTGTTATCTGTTATTATGTGGAGCGATACTAAAGGTTAAGTTGAAATGGAAGGTTGGAACCAAATTGAAAACTGAATGAATGCCCATGAATGTCATGGACAAAAATTTTAACCTTATAAAATAAGCAATAAAAAGGTAATACTGAAAGTTTTTGAGCCAAGGAGTTTTATAATAAGAATTATACTTTAGAAGGAATAATGCAGCAGTAGTATCCAGGATGCAATGGGGAGAGATCAGTCCAAGAGAATGAATTACTACAAAAGTCCAAATAAGCAAAAATACAGGAAGACACTCATGATGAAGATCACCACTAAGCCACTACCTGAAAGTGGTAGAATATAACTAAATATATACAAATAAAGACACCAAAGACATTCCATAATTGTGCATGGTATTAGCCTTCACATCCTACTATACAGGCATTATGGGCTTAATGAGCCAAGTATGAACTGATCCTATAAATTTACTGAATCTGCAATAACAGGGGATTTAGTAGCAAGATCGTACAACAATGATGGACCATGTAACTCTGTAAATCATGAGTAATTCCCATTTTTTATGCTTTGTAATAAATGCTTGGGATATAGTGTTGAATATCATTATTCCCACTCTCAGCACACTCACAGTCTAGCATGAGATCTTCTACTACCCATATTAATTGCTCAATAAATATTGAATGGAAGAATCAAGTATAATTACACCAACAGCAGGTCTGAGAGCAAATGGACCACAGTTAAATCCCATCCTGAAAACTTATTAATTTTTTTAATTTATCTAAGATTAATATGAGGGTACAAATGATTAGGTTACATTGTTTGATACATTGGAGATTAAGATGGAAATTGTTTTTAAATAGTCAAAAGTATATACTTTAAAAGTAAAAATTAATTTTAACACAGTTAGATTTCATGAAAGATTCCTGTTCAGTGAAGAATTTCATAAACAAAATGAGTGACAGACTGTGTGAAGGTACTCACAATATTTACAGTAAGAAAAGAATAATTGGTGCCCATACCTCAGGGGTTAGGGTGCCAGCCACATACACTGAGGCTGGTGGGTTCAAACAGCCCTGGCCTTCTAAAACAACAATAACAACTACAAAAAAAAAAATAGCTGGGTATTGTGGTGGGTGCCTTTATTCCCAGCTATCTGGGAGGCTGCCCAAGAGTTTGAGCTTGCTGTAAGCTGTGACACTAAATCACTCTACAGAGGGCGACATAGTAAAACTCTGTCTCAATAAAAAAAGAACAAAGGAGGAAAGAAAAGAGTAATTACAACAGTATATAAGGAATCCCTATAAATCATCTAGAAAAAACCTAAAAAACATCAAATAAAATGAGCAACTATGAATAAGCAATTTAAAAAAAAAGAAAAACCTTAAATGGCTAATAAGCATATGATATTTAGACTAATTAGTAATAAGCAAAATATAAATTAAAAGGATATGATACTTTACATACATTAGGATGTAAACATAAAAGAACTGGTAACATCAATTAGAAAAATACTCATGAACTACTGGTGGGAGAATACTGAGTATGAGAACATCCTAGCACCCAAAATTGTCTTCTGGGAGACATATATGAAGATAATTGTTGAAGCATTGTTTCTTATGCCAATATGCTAAAGGCTTCCAAGGTTTTCATCACTAAATGAATGGATAAATAAAATGTAATAAACATATGTGATGAGAATGTAATAAATATAATAAACATATGTGATGAGAAATAATGTTCTTTAATAATAAATAAAATGTTTTTAATGTTGAGGGAAAAATTAGTAGTGCAATTTACAGCATAACACCATTTATATAAATAAAAACTCACATGAAAAGACAGCAGGATTTTTATTATGGGCATATATCTAAATAAGCATATGAACATGAAACTCAGTGAAGAAGATGTTTATAGAAGATGTGGAATTATTCTAAGGATAAAAGGGGAAAATATCACAAAAGAAAGTAAATGCTAAAACAGCAATGAGTGTCTAAGTCTGTTTTGCATTGCTATGAAGGAATAACTGATGAACAGAACTCCCTCATAAAAAGAATAATTTCTTGTTGTATATATTGTGAAATTATATTATTATTAAGAATATTTATATTATAAAATATTATAAAGAAAAACTGGCTTACAGTTTTGTTGGGTGAAAGACTGGACATGTGGTGAAAGCCTCAGGCTGCTTTTTCACTAATGGTGGAAGGGAAGGGAGCCAAAGTACACAGAGATCACATGGTGAGAGAGGAAACAGAGGAGAGAAGCCCAGGCTCTTTACAGCAGCCAGCTCTCCTGGGAACTAATGGAGTGAGGACAGCACCAAGTGAATTAAGAAGTATCTGCCCCTCTGATCCAAACACCTCCAAAGAGGCTCCACGTCGAACACTGGGGATAAAATGTCAACATGAGTTTGAAGAGACAAACATCCAAATCACATCAATGAGATTACCATGAATTGAGCAAGAATAACTCAACTTTTGAACCTGAAATTCATTCCAGGAAGAGCAAAATGGTCTCTTAGTTTCATCTCAGGCACACATGGATGTATTCGGAGAGAAATGACCATCTGTGCCACATAACTAGATGTCAGTTGACAGACTGCATTCCATCCAATTGATTTCTAGGTGGGTGAAACATTCTTAAATCCAAATGATAAACCGGCACACCTAGGGGAAAATGTTATTTCCTCCTCTTCCCTGCCCCACCCACCTGACAAAAAAAAAAAAAAAAAAACAGTAAAAGGCTGACATTGGTATAGGAAGAAGCTACAATCCCTTAACAGTATACAGCTTATCAAATCATGATTTTATTATCTCCATACTTTTTCAAACTTCCAAATCTCCAAAGAAGAATAATTCATAGATCTCATAGTCAGTTAGGGGATCATTAAAATAGAAGTAAAATGAGACATAGTTTGCCTAGAGATTTTTTCCCTTGGAAAACAAACTACTCTATGCAATTATGTTCAGAATTGAAAACTGCTACAGATGGCTTACTAAGACTATTAATACCATAAAAACATTATGCAATTTTGTCATTAATTGCAGAAATCCCATTGATTTTAATCTACAAAAGTAATAACTCTAACACATAATAATTGCTTGTATTTTTAAACCCTAAGAGATTAGATATTCTAAATCTTCTTGTCTCTACTCTTAACTATGGAATTTAAATATTAGAAAATAAATTTGAAGTTTCTACTTTGAGGATAAAAATACAAATTTTGTCAGGAAAAATGAAACACATAAATTCAATGTATACTATTTAGTTCACTATACAGTTTCTATAAAAATTGTGGTATAAAATTAAACATTAGCACGATTTAATGTCTTTGCCTCAGAAAAAGACCAAACATGATTCTCAGCATAAAATATTTAGCAACTCTGCTATATTTTTAAATATATTTTCTTAATTGTGACTTTAGCTATACAAGTTTTATTATTGTGTTTATTTCTGAAAATGACTTTTAAAATTTATATAAAAATTTCAAATATAGTCACAATAATGTAAATACTTTTTATTAGGTTTTAACATCACAATTTAATAGTAGTTAAATACAAAGTCTTAATAACGGTTCTACAACAAACTACATACTTAAAGCACTAAAGACTAACTTTTAAAACTAAACTGTTTTAATTTTTTTAATTTGCATGTATAATTTTGATAGACAAATAGAAACAAAAAATTCTAGATTTTGATTATGTCTGGAGGTTAAAATTATAGCAAATATTTAATTTTTACCTTTACAGTTGTATGTATTTTTTAAATTCTTTTCCTTTGGTACATATACATCTTTTTTACTCAGAGAGAGAATAAACCTCAAAAGTAAAACAAAGAGGACTTCCGCTACAAGCTACATGGTTAACCAGATATGTGAAGTACAGATCAAGCACAGACCACTGAAATTCAAAATAGAATATATTTTTTTAAAAAAGAACACATTTTAAAATTTATGGCTAAGGATTTTTAAAGGAGAGAAAATAGAATGCGATACTGGACACTTAGGGTTGGGTGAGTGATGACCTTATTAACAAACATTCTAATTTCCAAGGGAATTTTATTCAAATATTAATTAACTTCAAACATAATTTTAAATAAGCATGTTAAACTTTAACATGTTATTGCAAATTTTAAAAAAAGTAGAGTGTTCCTTTTCATAGCAGTTGTTAAATAGTTTTAGGATCATCTCAAAATACGATAGAATTATTTTTGCATATCAATGAGGAATTATACACTAAATAATGCTAAGACAATGGATTGACTATATAATAAAGAAGAATCAAATTTAATCCCTTCCATACATCATAAAAATTAATTTAATACAAGCAGAAACTACAATGAGATAATTACTACATGCACATTCAAATATCTAAAATTAATAAGACTAATTAGTCTGACAAGTATGAATGTCCACTCATGGAAATGCAAAATGGTATGAACCATTTTGAACATTTCAGTAGTATTATATAAAGTTAAATATTGACTTACCATTCCTAGGTATTTTTCTAAGATGAAAAAGTATGTGTCCATAAAATGACTTGAATAAAAGTGTTCATGGCAACATTTTACACAACAGTAAAAAACAAACAGAAAAAAAAAAAAACAGTCTATTAACAGGTAAATTGATACACAAATTGTAAACCATCCACCAAATGCAATTAATTGGGACTCAGTCAAAAGGAAATAAAAACAACTAATGTTACAAACAACATGGATAAATCAATTACAATAATGCTGAGTGAAAGTAGCCAGATATAAAATAATGCATGCTATATGGCTTCATTTATTTGAAATTTGAGAAAAGACAAAACTAATATCTTGGAAAGCAAGGGGGTCCAAATGGGGGAAAAGAGGATCAATCTATTGCTTCTTGATAACAATATGATCTTATATCTATAAAACTCCAAAGATTCAACTAAGAAAGCCCTGGGAATTGATAAATAAATAGAACAAAGCCTCATATTACAAAATCAATGTACATGAATCAAGAGCTTTAATGTATGTCAACAACAATCAAGTTGAGGATTAAATCAAAGACACAAAAATTTTAACAGTAGCAACAAAGAAAATAAAATAGGAATATACTTAACAAAGGAGGAGAAAACACTGACGAAAGAAAGTGTGAAAGATGGAAACAGATGGAAAAATATACTATGCTCATGATTCATCAGAAATCAACATTGTTAAAATGGCTATGCTACCCAAAGTGATTTACAGATTCAGTGCAATTTCCATTAAAATACCAATGCCATTTTTTGCAGGTCTAGAGAAATAGTTCCACACTTTGCACTTTGTATGAAACAAGGAAAGACCCTGAATAGCAGAACAAGGCAGGAGGCATGACTTTACCAGACTTGAAGATATACTTCAAGAATACAGTAACCAAAGCAGCATGGTACAGGCACAAAAACAGAGACATAGACCTATTGGGTCAGAACTGAGAACCTCGAGGTAAATCATCCTCATATTTCCATCTTATTTTTGACAAATCACATAAAGACACACACTGGGGAAAAGAATCCCTGTTCAATAAATGGTGCTGGGAAAACTTGATAGCCACATGAAAAAGACTATCAGAACCAACATCTCTTACCACTCATAAAAGTCAAATCATCAAGACAAAAAGACAGGAAACTAGAAGAATTCTAGAAGGAAATGTTGGAAAACTTCAAAAGATACCAGGCTTGAAGAAGATCAGAAGCAAGCACAGCAGCAACAAAAATAAATAAATGGAATCTGGTCCAAAGAAAAAGTTTCTGTACAGCCAAGAAGGTGATCAAAAAAGCAAATAGTCAACCCACAGAATGGGGAAAATATTTTAATGCTATCCATCTGATAAAAGACTGATAACCAGAATCTACACAAAACACAGACAAATCATGAAGAAACAACCAAACGACTCCTTTTTGAAAAATGGGCAAAAGATATAAACAGAAACTTTTCTTTCTTTCTTTTTCTTTTCTTTTTTTTTTTTTTTGTTAAATCATAGCTGTGTACATTAGTGCAATCAAGGGGTACATTGTGCTGGTTTCATATACAATCTGAAATATTCTCATCAAACTGTTCAACATAACCTTCAAGGCATTTTCTTAGTTATTGTATGTAGACATTTGTATTCTGCATTTAGTAAGTTTTGCCTGTATGCATTCTAAGATGCACTGTAGGTGTGGCCCCACCCATTATTCTCCCTCTACCCTAACCTCCCCCTTCCCTTCCCCTTCCTTGGCCCTTTCCTCATAGTCTTGTGCTATAGTTGGGTTATAGCCTTCATGTGAAAGCTATAATTTAGCTTCATAGTAGGACTGAGTACATTGGATACTTTTTCTTCCATTCCTGAGATACTTTGCTAAACAGAAACTTTTCAAAGGAAGATATACTAATGGCCAACAAACTCACAAAAAAAAGCTCCGCAACTCTAATCACCAGGGAAATGCAAATTAAAATGACAATGAGATATCATTGAACTACAATGATAATGACTCATACTAAGAAGTTCCAAAACAATAGATGCTGGCATGGATGTGAAGAGAAAGGAACTCATATACTGTTGTGGCACTGCAAACTAATATGACCTCTATGGAAAATGGTTTAGAGATACCACAAAGAACTTAAAGTAGACCTACCATTTGATCCAGTAATTCCACTGCTGGGTATGGATCCAAAGGAAAAAAGATCATTTTATAAAAAGGACATCTGCACTTGAATGTTTATAATGGCACAATTAACAAGCACAAAGACTTAAAAACAACTCAAGTGCCCAGCCATACGTGAATGAATTAATAAAATATATATCCATACTACAGAGTGCTATTCAGCCATAAAAAAATTGTGATCTAATATCTTTTTTGGAACACCTGGGTGGAAATGAAAACCATTCTTCTAAGTGAAATATCACCAGAATGAAGAAATAAATGCACATACTCAATATCAAGTTGGAACTGATCAATCAACAGTGCACATATAAAAGTAAGTGTACGTACGGAAGCAAATCTCAATGAAAATCAGCTGGATGGAGGGAAGAGGAAAGGATGGGTAAATTCACATCTACTGGGTACAGTGCACACTAACTAGGTCAAAGGCACACTTACAACTTTGACTCAATCTGTGGAGAAACAAAGTATATAAAAAAATTTGTACCTCCTAATATTCTGAAATTAAAAAAAAATAATAATTTCATCTCTGGTCTCTGGTTATTTGACAAATCAATGGTTGGGTTGAGGTCAGGTGCATTGGGGCAACTGACTGCAGAGATGCAGTGGAGCTTTTTAAGGTGATGAAAATATTCTTCATCTTGATTATGGTGCTGCTTATACGCCTATATGAATTTGTCAATACCCAAACTGCATACTTTAAATGAGTACTTATATTTCATTACCTGTGAATTAAATCTCAGTAAAATGTACACAAAATATACACATATTTATGAAGAGACTTCAAAAACTTTATGAAAATGCATATTCTAAAAAAATTATGCATGGATTTCAAATTTTCTCTGCACCAATATAAACTCATACTCTTATAACATGGCAGCATTAAGAATAAGGCATTGATTTGAAAAGAGCCCCTATGTGAGCTACATGAATTCTGCTAAAATTGAAGTAGAAACATCAAATTTATGGTAAAGCATGGGTTGAAGAATGGTGAAATTATTGATGCTTTACAAAAAGTTTAAGGGGAAAATCCTCCAAAGAAATCAACAGTAAATGGATGACTTGTTTTGAGAAGGAACTAGATGAAGTCCACAGAGACTGACCAACACCATTAATTTTTGAGAAAAAAATTTTATCTTTTCCATGCTCTAATTGAAGAGGACTAATGATTAATAGCAGAAACAATAGCCAACACCATAGACATCTTAAATGGTTAAGTTTACAACAATTCTAACTGAAAAATTAAAGTTGAACAAACTTTGGACTAAGTGGGTACGAAAACTATTATGCTCAGATCAAGTGCAGATATGAGCAGAGCTTTCAAGATCCTGATTATTTCTTCAAAGAATTGTAACAGAAGATGAAACATGGCTTTATCAGTATGATTTTGAAGATAGAACAGAGTCAAAGCAATGACTATCAGGAGCTGGAAGCATCCAGTCCAAGCAAAAATAGACCAATCAAGAGCAAAAGTAAAAGCAACAGTTTTGGAGGGATGCTCACAGTATTTTTCTTGTTGACTTTTGGAGGGCCAAAGAACAATAACATCTGTTTATTTTAAGAGTTTTTGAGAAATTTAGTCAAAACACTAAAAGAAACATGCCCAAATGGTCCTTCTCCACCATGGCAATGTTCCTGCTCATTCTTCTCATCAAACCAGAGCAATTTTGTGAGCATTTCAATGGAAAATCCTTAGACATCCACCTTACAGTCCTGATTTGGCTCCTTCTGATTTCTTTTTGATTCTTAATCTTTAAAAATATATAAAGGGCATCCATTTTTCTTTAGTTAATTATGTAAAAATGTTTGCATTGACATTGTTAAATTCTCAGGACCCTCAGTTATTTAGGGCTAAACTAAATGTCTTATATTAACACTTACAAAAGTGTCTTGATCTTAAAGGCACTTATATTGAGAAATGAAGTTTACAATTTTTGTCTTTATATTTTATTTTTCCATGAGTTTTTTTATATAGTCTTACATTTTCACCCTTGTAGAGTTGCTATGGCATCATAGTTCTCAGCAACCTCAAACTCTTGGACTCAAAATAAACTCTTGCCTCAGCCTCCTAAGTAGCTGGGATGCACCACAACACTGCCTAGTTTTTCTATTTTTGATAGAGATAGAGTCTCATTCTTGCTCAGGCTGATCTCAAATTCCTGAGCTCCAGAAATAAACTTGCCTCAGCCTCCCAAAGTTCTAGGATTGCAGGTGTGAGCCACCACACCCAGCCTGTCCATGAACTTTTTGAAGTCCCCTCATTTATATATTATTTTTATATAGCTTATATTAAATTTTAAAATTTAAATGTTAAAGGCAACAAACAGAATAACTTCACATTTTCTGAATAGAGAATGATTTTGCTAAATAAATAATAGAAAAAAATCATAAATAAAAAGATGAATAGATTTGACTACATTAAAATCATGAACTTTCTTACTTCTATAATACAATAGAGAAAGTGATAAGAATGAGTGTTACCAGGAAAAAGACATTTGAAACATAAAATGACAAATGACAAAGTATCAAGAATATTTCTAAAACTACTGTGAATCAAGAAAAACAAACTGGCAAATGATAAAATTAAAGTAAGCAATTAACTTAAGTGCAAGTATGACTAGCCAATTACATATATAAATACGGGAAGAGATATTAAGCCTCATTGAGAATATTCAAATTAAAACTACAACTTGATACCATTTCACACTCACCATATTAATTAAAATTAAAGTGTCTCCAAATATAGGTAAAAGACAGTAAGACGTCCATTTACTACTATAGAATACTATTTATACTGTATAAACGACTGTATAGATACTCATCATTGAACTTTACTTTGTAAAGTTGAATATGTCCAGGTCCTATGATTTAGCAATTCTACCCAGGAGTAACATTGCAAATAATTAACAGCAATGGAATGATTTGGATATATTAATTTCCTTTTGAGCTGTAGTTCTTAAATCTTAGCCGGTATCAGAATTCCCTGGAAGGGCTTCTCAAAACACAAATTCCTGGGCCCACCCCCAATTTCTGATTTACTAACTCTGGGAAAGAGCCCTGAAACTGACATTTCTAACATGACCCCAGGTAATACTGACAGTACTAGTTTGGGAAGCACAGTTCAAGATCCACTGCTCCAGAGTAATGTGATCTCCCAGATTTATATCTAGACACAAGTATATCAGTAAAGAAATTCCTCTTTTGCTTAAGACAGAACCCCAAAATATTTTAAGAACCATTGTCTCTGAGAAATAAAACAGAAGAAACAATAAAATGGTTAGTCCAAAAAGGAGTGACCCGACAAAGACTCAGCAGCCTCTTTGATTTTTGACCCATGGTGGATACTTCAGATTATTTGTTCTACAGTCCTGATATATGAAAATAAAATACCAATACTTTATCAACTGCAACAAATTAATCAATAATTTTCTAACTGGGAGTCTTTCCTGACAACATTTCTAGTTTCTTACTAATCTGCACACTGCTTTTTATAGAATAGGGAGTAAATTATGCAGGAGATCTAATTATACCTATTTTTCAGGAGACAAGATGGGTAAACCATGGACTTAAATAGCAAAAAATGAACTTCTGATTTTAATTTACTTTTTCTCAACATCAGAAAAAGAAGAAAACTCCAATTGTAGGTTATATTTGCAAAATCTAGTACAGACTGACAGCCTATAAACAATTCATTCCAAAAACAATTGTTTTACAATTCTCAAAGATATGTTCCCTAAGATTTGCTATGACAGCTTTAAAAACGTAAAATTATTTATCCCTTGGTTCTCTATTCTGTTCCAGACATCTACTTCTCTGTTTTTATGCCAATACCATGCTGTTTTGATCACTATCAATTTATAGTAGAGTCTCAGGTCTGGTAGCGTGATTCCTCCTGCTGTGTTTTTACTGCTGAGTAATGTTTTGGCTATTCGAGGTTTTTTCTGATTCCATATAAAATGAAGTATTATTTTTTCAAGATATTTAAAATATAACAATGGAGCTTTAATAGGAATTGCATTAAAATTATATATTACTTTGGGTAGTATAGACATTTTAACAATGTTGATTCTTCCCAGCCATGAGCATGGTATGTTTTTCCATTTGTTAACATCTTCAGCTATTTCTTTTCTTAAAGTTTCATAGTTCTCTTTGTAGAGATCTTTCACTTCCTTTGTTAGGTATACTCCCAAATATTTCATCTTCTTTGCAATACTATGAAAGGAATAGAGTCCTTGACTGTTTGTTCGGCTTGGTTATTGTTGGTATATATAAAGGCTACAGATTTTGGGGTGTTGATTTTGTAGCCTGAGACATTGCTATATTCCTTGATCACTTCTAAAAGTTTTGTAGTAGAATCCCTGGTGTTTTCCAGATATACAATCATATCATCTGCGAAGAGTGAAAGTTTGATCTCTTCTGACCCTATGTGGATACCTTTGATTGCCTTTTCTGCCCTAATTGCAATGGCTAAAACTTCCATTACAATGTTAAAGAGCAATGGAGACAATGGGCAACCTTGCCTGGTTCCTGATCTAAGTGGAAATGATTTCAATTTAACTCCATTCAGTAAGATATTGGCTATGGGTTTGCCATAGATGGTCTCTATTAGTTTAAGAAATGTCCCTTCTATACCAATTTTCTTAAGTGTTCTGATCATGAAGGGATGCTGGATATTATCAAAAGCTTTTTCTCCATCAGTTGAAAGAATCATCTGGTCCTTATTTTTTAGTTTGTTTATGTGCTGATAAACACTATAAATCTACATTTATAGATTTATGTATATTGAACCAGCTTTGAGACCCTGGGATAAATCCCACTTGGTCGTGGTGGATAATTTTTTTGATGTGTTGTTGGATTCTGTTTTTTAGGATCTTATTGAGTATTTTAGAATCAATAGTCATTAGTGATATTGGTGTATAATTTTCTTTTCTTGTTGGGTCTTTCCCTGGTTTGGGGATCAAGATGACATTTGGTTTGTAGAATGTGTTGGGTAATATTCCTTCTTTTTCTATATTTTGGAAGAGGTTTAGTAATATAGGTACTAGTTCTTCTTTAAAGGTTTGGTAGAATTGTGACGTAAAGCCATCTGGTCCTGGACTTTTCTTTCTAGGGAGATTTTGTATAGTTGATGCTATTTCAGAACTTGATATAGGCCTGTTCAACATTTCCACTTCATTCTGGCTAAGTCTTGGTAGGTGGCGTGCTTCCAGGTATTGGTCGATTTCTTTCATATTTTCAAATTTGTGAGAGTAAA
>CAUYPK010013408.1:0-81284 GCA_963574355.1 Loris lydekkerianus | reverse complement strand
TGACCTCCTCTGCCCCCATTTGGATTCCCTTTATTTCCTGTCTTGCCTAATTGTATTGGCTAGAACTTCCAGCACTATGTTGAATAGTAAAGGTGACAGAGGACAACCTTGTCTGGCTCCAGTTCTAAGAGGAAAAGCTTTCAGTTTTACTCCATTCGGTAAAATATTAGCTGTTTCCCTAGTGATTCTTAATAGGAATGTTAGTTTAACAGTGTTCCTAGAGACACAATGTTTGAGTTGCTAATATCCCAGCTCATCACTAAATAGGATTAACTGTGACACCCTGAAGGAGTTTCAACCCAATCTGTACTCCTTTCTCTCCTCCAGAAATGCACCATTTAATCCAGAGTACAAAATTCTCAAAGGCCTTCTAGTACAGTCTGATCCCATTCAGAAAGCCTTTTTTTTTTTTTTTTTGAGACAGTCTCAAGCTATTGCCCTGGGTAGGGTGCTGTGGCATCATAGCTCACAGCACCCTACCCTCTTGGGTTCAAGTGATCCTCTTGCCTCAGATTTTCTATTTTTAGTAGAGACAGGGTTTGCTCTTGCTAAGCGTGGTCTGTAACTCGTGAGCTCAGGCAATCCACCTGCCTCAGCCTTCCAGAGTGTTAGGATTATAGGCATGAGCCACCGAGCCTGGCCCATGAAGTTTTAATCACACAGCAGCATGCTTTTGTTCAGTCAACACATATGTATCGATTATCCACTATGTATCAGGCACTATGCATTAGGGATACAAAAATGTAAAAGGTTGATAAAGTTCCTGCCGCTCATAACACTCACATTTTAATGGGGCAGGATATTTCTATAAGACATCCCAGTTGAAATGTCAAGTAGGTAGTTGTCAAGTAGAAATCTGGTGTCCATGGGAGATATTAAAGCTAGAGAGATATATATTTGAGAGTTACGGCCTTAGCATTGTTAGTTAGAGTCAGAGCCCTGGATGAGATCACTAAAGAAAAGAGCATAATTAAAGAAGAAGAGAAGGCCCCTGACTAAGATGTAGATTATTCCAGGACTATCACTAGACAAAAGCAGGAATATTTCTTCCATAGTATATATATATATAGATAACTTGGTAGGTCTTTTGTTGGGAAAGTGAGGTAATGCTGATCTGACTTAGGATACATACATACCTTTTATACTTAGAAAGCAATTAGAGCCTAGAATCCAGACGAAAGATAATGAACTAGATTTCTAATGGTAAATGTAGACAAAATGAAATATGAAAACTTAAAAAATATGAAAACTCACCGGAATTTGGTATTTTACTGGATGTGGATGATGAAGCATTAGGCTGAGTCTAGGGTAATTGAGGGGATCTGTGGTTTGTTAGAAATAGTATTGGCTGTGGAGCCAGAAGACCTAGGTTCAAATCTGGTTCCATCTCTTACTAGATGTTTGGTCTTGGAAAAATAATTTAACTTCTCTGAATGCTGAAAGTTCTTTAACCTGTAAAAATGTTAATATCACTACTTTATAGACTTGATGTAAGGAACAATAGTAATAATGTATTTTTTACTATTATTTTTAAGAGACTGGGTCTCACTCTGTTTCCCAACCTGGAGTGAAGTGGTACTGTCAGAGCTAACTGCAGCCTCCAACACCAGAGCTCAAGCAATACTCTTGCCTCATTTTCCCAGGTAGCTGGGATTATAGGCATATGCCACCATGCCCAATTAACTTTTATTCTTTATAGACAAAAATTTTTCTATAAAAAATATTTTATATTTTCCAGATTAGTCTCAAACTTCTCCATTGAAGTGATCTTCCCTCCTCAGTCTCCCAAGGTGCTGGGATTACAAGCATGAGCCACTGCACTCAGCCAGTAATAACATATTTAAAGTGTAGCACAGTGCCTACCTTTAATAAGTTTTCAATAGATATAAGCAACTAGTATGATGGTATTTCACCAATCTTTCCCCCTCATCTTTGCACTATCACACACATTATTTCCATTCCCTGGAATTCCTTCCTCTTACTTTACTTCTCTTCCTCTCCCTGCTCCCTTTATAAAAAATATATTCATGGTTTAAGATTAGGCCCCACCTCCCCCAAGAAGCCTCCCTTTGACCGCTCCCCAGACCAGAATAAGTTTCCCTTGGTACCTTGAATTGGTCTTTATTGAATAGTGATAATCATACTATGTTGTATTCATCAATGAAACTTCTTAAAGTCTGTTGTTTCTTATTCATTATTTTACCCCCAGCATCTATCAAAATATCAAGTATTTATGTATGTTTTCTATGAATATTTAGAGAACAATTCAATTAATGACATTCATGTTTCTGATTATGGTGACTGCATAAACGATATGCTATTAATTAGGTTGGGGATAAAGATGATACTCTTGATTTGGACATACTGATTTTGAAGTACCTATCAGACACAGGAAAGTGAATGTCATTTGGCAACTAGATACATGGGCCTGAAATAGGAGGAAGTTCCAGGGCTGGAGATAAAAGATTTGAATAGTGTTTGATGTGGTGGTTTGCACCTGTAGTCCCGGCTACTAAGGTGGGAGGATTGCTTCAGACCAGGAATTCAAGGCTGTAGTGAGCTATAATCACACCACTGCACTAGGTGACAGAGTGAGACCATATCTCTTTAAAAATAAGAACAATTCAGGCCAGGCACAGTGGCTTATGCCTATAATCCTGGTACTCTGGGAGGCTGAGGCAGGTGGACTGCCTGAGCTCATGGGTTCAAGACCAGCTTGAGTAGGAGCAAGACCCAGTCTCTAAAAATAGCCAGGCATTGTGGTGGGTGCCTGTAGTCCCAGCTGCTAGGAAGGCTGAGGCTAGAGAATTGCTTGAGCCCAAGAGTTGGAGGTTGCTGTGAGCTATGACATCACAGCACTCTACCAAGAGCAACTAAGTGAAACTCTGTCTAAAAAAATAAATAAATAAATAAATAAAATTTAGAAGGCATCAACCTGCTGATAATAGGTTTAAGTTATGAAAACTATGGCATTATCCAAAGTTAACTTGTAGAATAGTGATTATCAACTTTTTTTCTTCACCAGTATCCTGAGAAATATGATGTACTCACATTTATATCTGTGATTTGATATCAGAGTGGTTCTGAAACAGGATCAGGCAAAAGGGGCACATTCTTCAGGGGCAGCCTGTCAAAAAGACTGTGGGGTGCTAAGGAGGTGTACTATTGTGAAACAAAGAAGAGTAGACAGTTTAGGACAGAGCCCTGGGCACACCATTGTTTAAGGAATACGTGGGAGAGAAATGGTACCCGTGAAAGAGATCAGAAGGAAATGGTCAGAAAAGAAGAAAAAGGGCTAGGAAAGAATAGTATTCCACCAAAATAGGGGAATGAAAACTTTCAAGTATTTATTGAGACAGAAACTTAACTTCATATAGCTTCGTATAGCTTAGTCTTTCCCATGTAACTGGGAAATCTGCATATCAGTCTTGGCCTAGCTTCCAATATAGCTAAATCTGGGAGCCTAATACTTTATTGTCAGAGCTCTGCCATTTTCTTTGTATAGGCTATGGAGAATTAAAGACCTTCTATATCCCAGTGCCCATATATGTGACTGACCTTGCTTGAATCAGGTGAATTTCCCTAAATCAATTTTCTGTAGTCAGAAATTAGATGAAACTGTGTTAAATAGGCGATAAAGCATAATGGTTAAGAGTCTGAACTCTGGAATCAATTTGAGTTCACATCTCTGCTGTGGCACCTCTTATGTAACCTTGGACAAATTATATACTTTCTATGCCTTAGTTTCTTCAACTCTAAAATGGAAGCAATAGTACCTATCACAAGTTCTTTAAATGAGATAATATGCATAAAATAGGACAGTGTCTGGCATATAGCAGGTGATCAATAAATGTTACATATTGCTGTTGATAATGACTGTGGCAATGGTGGTAGTAGTGATAGTGATGGAGAAGAAACAGGAAGAGTACCTGCCATTTGTTGAAGGGGTAGGGATAGGAGAGGGTCAGCTGCATGGGATAGATTCCCCACAGGAAATAGAGATTCTGTTACCAAAAGAAGAGAAAGGCATCAAGTTCTGGGAAGACAAACTATATCTACCAGCTGGCCTCTGTCATCACGTCCAGTAGATTTGATAATAAGAGATACTACTGACTTGTGAGAGCAGTTTGGCGGAGTGGTGCTGGGGAGCACCAAAGGAATGGTATCTTCTCCTTGACACTCATCTACCTGTGATGGTTTTGATGGATTCTCTGGGAGTTAATAGCATTTTGTTGGTAGCCATTGCTTTGTAGGCATAGCTCCAAAATAGCTTGCCATAAAAACAAAAAGTCCCCATAAACTTTATGACATAAAGGATTTATGAAGAGTTCAAACAGATCTAATCATTGTGTCACCACATTGTGGTGCCTGGCTGATTATATGCTTTACTGTGAATTGCTTCTCCCTAAAAATCTTTTATTTCATAGTTCTGCTTTCTCTACTTACTGAGAACAAATCGTAGATCAACATTCTTGCCTATTTTTGCAAGGATGTCTTAAAGGAATGAAAGGCAATTATACTTCTGCCTCAAAGGAGCTTTTTACACATGTTATACTAACAGTTATGAAAGAAGTTAGTTATTAGATTAGTTAGTGAGGTGTAATTGTCAGTCTTTGTCAGGTACTCATTCCTGGAAATGTTGCCTAGACCTAACTATTTTCTCTAACCATGCATCTGCTTTTTCTGTGTCTATCTTGTTTACAGAATGCTTTCATAAAGAAAGCCTAATTCAAGGCTGACAGTATTCTGCTAAACCACTCTGAGATTATCTTAGCTAAAGAAGTTTTTATGGAGTCAATTATGGGAAATAGCTCTTAGAGTTTCTAGATTAATTTAGAATGGTTTTCTAAAAGAAAAATGTTTTAGAAGACTTATTACAGGAATCTTATCCTCCCGGCTTTTTCTTCCCCTTTTATATCATCACCCCAGAAAAATATCTCATATCTCAAAATAAAACTATATAAAATAAATATAAGGAGAAAATCAGGAACTGAGAATTTTATTTTTCAACTTTACCATTAATAAAAGGACCTTACTGCAGTGCCCGTAGCTCAGTGGGTAGGGTGCCAACCATATACACCAAGGTTGGGAGGTTCGAACCCAGCCCAGGCCAGCTAAACAATGACAACTGCAACAAAAAAATAGCTGGGCGTTGTGGTAGTGCCTGTAGTCCCAGCTACTTGGGAGGCTGAGGCAAGAGAATCATGTAAGCCTATGAGTTTGAGGTTGCTGTGAGCTGTGACGCCACAGTACTCTACTGAGGGTGACATAGTGAGACTCTGTCTCAAAAAAATAATAATAAGCTAAAAGCACATTACAGTGTACCAGACTTGCTCTATGAATAAGGTTTTTCCAACTATGAATTTAGGAATTTAGGTTAAAGTTTGATACAGAATTTATTTCCTAAAAGTATTGTGTTTTAGGGATTTTTTTTTTTGTTATTTTTTGTTTGTTTTGCTTCAACCTACAATTGACCTTTCCAAGAATAAATTTGACTTAGATAGTAATGATTATTAGAAAGCTATTTTAAAATAGTTAACGAACATAAGAAAAAGTATACGCATCCTTATTAGTGTTCAAAACTATGAATTAGGTCAGGCACAGTGACTCACACCTGTAATACCAGCACTTCAAGAGGCCAAAGCAGGAGGATCACTTGAGTCCAGGAATTCAAGACCAGCCCGGGCAAGATAGTAAGATCGTGTCTCCATTAAAACATCAAAACTATAAATTAAAATTATGATGAAGTAGTGTTTTTTTGCATAGCATTTTTTTTCCACCAATCATAATAGGCAAAGACTTAGAAAAAATAATGGCCAATTTAGCTGTGAGTTTAGTGAAATGAGCTTTCACACATTTTACTGTCAGGAATGCAAATTAATTATTCCTTTTTTGGGAAACAAATGACCAAACTATTAAAAGCCCCAAATTGATCCAGAATATTCACTTAGGAAAATTAGTCTCAGCTCGGCGCCTGTGGCTTAAGCGGCTAAGGTGCCAGCCACATATACCTGAGCTGTTGGGTTCAAATCCAGCCCAGGCCCACCAAACAACAATGATGGCTGCAACCAAATAATAGCCAGGCATTGTGGCGGGCACCTGTAGTCCCAGTTACTTGGGAGGCTGAGGCAGGAGAATCACTTGAGCCCAGGAGTTGGAGGATGCTGTGAGCTGTGATGCCACAGCACTCTACCCAGGGTGACAGCTTGAGGCTCTGTCTCAAAAAGAAAAAAAAAGAAAGAAAGAAAAAAAAAAAAAAAAGAAAATCAGTCTCTAGGTCAGTCTCCAGGAAACAGTTCTAAGAATGAAAAAACAAAAGCCTTACACAGAGAAATTTTTGTAGACATTCATTCAACAAATATTGAGTGTCTGCTGTGTAGAAAGCAATTTGTTAGGCACCATTAATCAAAACAGACTTTATCTATTTAGCTATTTACTCTATTTCCATAATAGTAGAAATATTGGAAAGAACCTAAATGTCGAGTATTCTAGTAGTAGTTAAGCATGAATCATAGTTGGTTTTACCATTCACCACCTACTAGCTATTCAGAAGTATTACCTTGGAATAGAGTATACGCCATTTAAAAATGAATCACAGCTAGGTGTGGTGGCTCATGCCTGTAATCCTAGTTAGCACTCTGGGAAGCGGAGGTGGGTGGTTTACTTGAGCTCATGAGTTTGAGATCAGCCTGAGCAAGAGAGAGACCCTCATCTCTACTAAAAAAAAAATAAAAAAACTAGCTGGGCGATGTGACAGGTGCCTGTAGTCACAATTTCTCAAGAGCCTGAGGCAAGAGAATCACTTGGGTCTAAGAGTTTGAGGTTGCTGTGAGCTAAGCTGACCCATGGCACTGTAGCCTGAGCAACAGAGTGAGACTCAGTCTCAAAAAAATAAAAATGAGTTACAAAGATAGTATAATAATCTGGATAAATGCTTACAGCAAAATATTACTGAATGAATCAGACACAAAGCTATGTTTGTAATAGGATTGTAACTATGAGGATATAGAGGATACTCAGACCCAGGTAAAAAGACCAAGGAGAAAGTTACCAAAATGTTAACAGTGGTTGTGTTTCTGTGATGGTACTAAATGTGACTTTTTTCTACTTTCCTTTGTTTCCAGAATTTTCTTTAATGAGCCCTTGTCACTTGTATAATTTTTTTTCCTTAAATGCTTTGGTCACACAGACTTTGAAAATGTAAAGGTTTGCATGAAAGTGAAGACTGCTCAGTGGCCATTTCATGAACTGAGTGGAAATTTTGTCAGAAAACTTAATCCTTCTCTTCTGGTTGGTTGCCTGTCTCAGCTATGGTGGAATATGGAGTGGTATGGATAGAAATCTGCTGGACACCCACCTCTAATACAGCGTGTGTCCACAGATACAGCAATGTAGATGGTAAGATGCTTTTTTGTTATTTTTTACAAAACTGTATGTCTTTAGGAAGTTATTTGAAGATTGGGATTATTGGTAGCCACATGCTAACTCCATCCTTCAGACTTGTGAAGTCTAAACAGCTGGATTTTTGCTGCATTGTAGTGAAATTAAACAGTTCATATAAATTCTCATCGTGACTCATAATCCAAAGCTCTAAGAAGCTCTGACATTTAATCTTGAGTTTTCCTTAACCACCTCAACCCAGTTTCAAAATTCTTAATCCATTCTTCCACCTATTCAGTAAGACTCCAGTTTTAACCTTTTTTTCCTCATTCTCTTCTCTACATTTTTGGTCACATACAATTTCTCGTTGTTCAGACTTTGCAGTGGACAGGGTCAGATCTCTCACATCCTGTAACTTTGTTGTGTGCTGCTTGCTTAGTTTTGTCTCTGTCTTCACTTTGATCTGGTCAGTTTGAGATTCATATTTTGGGGGGAGTGGTCTTCTGAGCTAGCAGGAACAGATGTGTTTCTAGGAAAGACATCTTTCCTTCTGTCGTGTCTTGCACCTGTGTTTAGGGTTCTTGTTTTTGCCTTGGTTGATTTGCCTTTTCTATATAAAACACAGGTTGTGTCTACCCCGACCCCCGACACAGACATCCATGTACCAGGCTGTTCCTTTGCAGCGTGGTGATCAAACAAAATCATGCATCTAGTGATTGTGACTTCTATTTTATCTGAAGACTGATTTCAGGAATGAATAATTTTCTTCCTTTACATGGCAAGTTATTTATTCAGCAAACTGAAGAATGGAGGACTCAGCCTACTTACAAAGTACCAAACTATTGAGATCACAAGAAATTATTTCTGAAAGTACATGAGAAACTGTAGCCCAATTCTTACTTCACAGATGAAAAACCTGGAGCTCCCAAAGAGGGCATGATTTAACTGAAGCTGTCTACAATGACTTAGTGGTAGAGAATGAACTAGAACAGTTCCAAATTCCCAGTCCAGCATTCTTTCCACTATGCTAATGTCTTCCAGGCATAAGAGTGCAGGTTGGGGCTTATATCAGAACTCTGCTGGCTGCAGTATCTCTTCCTGGTGCTATGGAAAGTACCCTTTTCTTCTGTTCAGTCTTACTTGATTTATGGGAAAAAGTGGTAGAGTTTATACATGAAGTTTATAATAAAGTCTGCTGCTGTCTCAAGTTTCTTACCTTTTTAAAGCCATCTTCCCTCCATTCTGATTTTCTAGTACATCTGTTACTTATTTCAATGTAAACAAATTCCAGATAATGGAAATTTTCTTCTGTTATGCTTGATTTTGAATTTGTACTTTATGCTGATGTTTACAGAGTGGAGAGGTCAGGAGTGTTGAACTGCTGTTATTTCATAAAGTGGGACTTCTAGGTTAAAATGGTAGAATGAATACATTTGAATCTTATGCCTCTCATTCCATAACCAAGAAATTATGGGTAAATATTTTTTAAAGATTATTAAAAATAATAGTCATATTTAGAAATAAGAAAGTAAGTCTTTTTGAGCCAGTGTCAAAAAGAACAGCCATATGCTAGGGGAGCTGAGTGGATGTGGATGTGGGCAGTTGGGAACAAGGTGTTTTGCAAGGATCCTGTCTAACCAGAGCCCCAACTTAAAGTCTAGTTCAAGGTATGCACTTCACCAGATTTAACCTATGGTAACTTGAAATTGCCCTAAAGATACAGGCACTGACATTTTAAAATTATCATAAAAACTAAGCCCTGAAAATATTGTGGAGAAGCCAATATAATCTAAGACCATGAAAAGCACTCAAGAGACCCACAAATGAGAGAATTTATATCTGAGAGAAAAGGACAATCTGAAGAGTGTTTAATGATAAGAAAAAGTCCTCAGCATACACACAAAAGAAAATAGATTCCACAAAATAAAAATAAAAATAACAGGTAATGGAACAAGAACAGTAGATGTGAAAAAGAACCACCTAGAAATCTTAGAAGTGAAAAATTATGAACAGTAGTGGGAAAGATGTCAGCCACTCTGAGACTCGCTGGGTGGTGGCATCAGTGGCAGCAACATTTGTCAGCTCAGGAGTAGTGTAGGCACAGGTGGTTCCTCACTGTGGAATCTGATGGACAGTGCCATGGTAATGACCCAGTATATCCACCTTACCTCAGATAGGCAAAGTAAACAGGGTGCCTTGTGGAATTGAGTGCTACATTGTCTTCCTTGAGGTATGGCACCAAGAAGTGAATGTAGTATTCCTGGTGTGGTTGCGCTGTGTTTCCTGAGAGACTCGGAGTTGCAGGTGCACTTCAAAACCCATGGACAAGGGAAGAAGAATCTGCATGAGGATGGCTTGGCAGTCTGTTACACAAAGGATCAGATGCAGCCAGGTCCTGTGTTTGGAAACACGGACGAATTTGGGGGGCTATTAGTATTTCTAGACACCCACCCCAATGAGGAGAAGCAATAAGAGCAGGTATTCCCCTACATCTCAGCCATGGTGAACAATAACTCCCTCAGGTATGATCACGAGCAGGATAAACAACCTGCAGAGCTGGCAGGGGGGTGAGGGAGACGCTGTACACCATTATCCACAATCTCCATTATGAACCTTCCTTGTGATTCGCGGTGTCAAGAGGCATTTGATGATAATGATGGACATCGATGGCAAGCATGAATGGAGGGACTGCATTGAGGTGCCTGGGTCCATCTGCCCTGTGATTACTACTCGGCACCTCCTCCATCACTGGGGATCTCTCAGATAATCATGATGTCATTTCTCTGAAGTTGTTTGAGCTGACAGTAAGAAGAACCCCAAAAGAGGAGAAACTGCATCGAGATGTGTTCTTACCCTCAGTGGACAATATGAAATTGCCTGAAATGACAGCTCCACTGCCATCCTTGTGTGTCCTGCTTCTCTTTCTCATTGTCTTTTTCTCTCTGGTGTTTTCTGTGTTCGCCATTGTCATTGGTATCATACTTTACAACAAATGTCAGGAACAGAGCTAAACTACTCATTCTGCCATCACCTCTGTGACTATCACCCATGAGACGTAGGAGGAACAGGCACTAGCCTGAAAATGCAGCCTGTTGGGTCTTCTCCAGTCTCCAGTGGCTGGTCAGAGACTGTTCTGTTGCTGGAGCTTTGAATGCAGGGACCCTATGTTCACATGGTCATCCATGGGGACATCTAACTCTGATCCAGGAACCCACCCACCCCAGAGCAATGCTGCTGTCATTTGTCTTCCCTGTAGTCCTTTCATGTGGGAGACATCTTTGCAGGGAGAAAATTTATACACTTATAATGCCAAAATCACAGATCATAATTTTATGGCCCAGGCCACCTTATTTTTGGAGTCAGAGGACCCTTCTGCTTCACTTTTAAATCCACAAAGAATAGAAAAGTGATAATGCCCCATATCTTACAGCCCTGCATTCACTGGCCTTCAGTAGGTATCCCTAGGGAGAATACTTTCTGCTTCAGCTCACTGCTCCAGCTTTTATTCTCTAGGGTGAGTCTTAGCTCTGTTGGTCTGCCAGTGGCCTTCCTAATCAAATTGTTTCAGGCCCTCAGTCAAGTTTGGCTGAAAGTTTGTGTGTGCAAGTCAAGAGAAGCTTGGAAGACATCATGGATGCTATGAGATTAGCTAAGAAATTTACCAACTCAGAAGATTTGATACTGAAAGCATTTATCATGTGGTCTGTGTGGATGTTTCTGGACTCGGTAGAGTCCGCTTAGCTGCATGTTTTGTAGTTAACGATCCCACTTTGAGTGTTGAAAGTGTCAGAAAGCTTTCTTCTTATATCCTGATCTTAAATACTATCCAAAGAAGAAATTAGGCTTTTTTTTCCTTCATGTATAAAAAACTAGTTGCTCTTCCCATGTTTTCATGAGCAATAGACCCTCATCATCTGTGCCTAGAAGAGTTTGTTGTCCCTGAGCAGCACAGCCTGAGTGCTGTCTTCAGTGTGTAAGCCCTTACTCCACTGCCTTATCTAAGAAGGGGTTACATGCTGCTCACCTGTCTGCCACGTGATTAAATTGGTTACAGGCCAGAGTCTCCTGGAGACTCTGAGCTTTCCTATGGACCTCTGTAGCCTAAGGGAAATTCTTTAAAATGGCTGATGAAACAAAACATTAAAAAAAAAAAAAAAAAAGGAGAAGAAGAAATCAAGAATATTATACTGAAATGAAAAAGTACAATTTACAGTAATACAATTAAAAGAGCATTTACACTAAACAGCATACTTTTAACAGCTTAAAAGAAAATTATTAAATTGGAAAACAGAACTAAGAAAACCTTTCAGAATGCAGTTTTGAGAGAGGTAAGAAAATGAAATATGGCCAAGTATGGTGGCTCACACATATAACCCTAGCACTTTGAGGGTTTGAGGTAGGAAGAATGCTTGAGCCAGAAGTTCACGATCAACCTGAGTATGAACAGGATAATCATCTCTACAAAAAAATAGAAAGATTAGGCAGGCGGTTCAACACTTGTAGCACAGTGGTTACATTGCCAGCCACATACACTCAAGGTGGCAGGTTCGAACACGGCCCAGGCCATCCAAACAACCATGACCACTGTACCAAAAAATAGCCGGGCATTGAAGTGAATGCCTGTAATCCCAGCTACTTGGGAGGCTGAGGCAAGAGTTTGGGCTTAAGCCCAAGAGTTTGAGGTTGCTGTGAGCTGTGACACATGGCACCTCTACCAAGGGTGACATAATGAGACTCTGTCAAAAAAAAACAATAATAATAATAATATGGTATTAAAGATTAGAGAAGATAATGATTATCTTTATAGAATTTTAAAGAAAAAATATACTTTTAAAAAGTGTTGCCAGACGCAGTGGCTTATTTCTGTAATCTTAGCACTCTGGGAGGCTGAGGCAGTGGATCATTTGAGCTCACAAGTTCAAGACCAGCCAGAGCAAGAGCAAGACCCTGTCTCTAAAAACAAATAGCCAGATAAATTGTGGCAAGCACCTGTACCCAGCTACTTGGGAGGCTGAGGCAGTAGGATCACTTGAGCCCAAGACTTTGAGGTTGCTGTGAACCATGACACCACAGTACTCTACTGGGGCCAAGAAAGTGAGACTCTGTCTCAAACAAACAAACAAAAAAAAGTGTGGGGAGGGAAGGCTACAAGTTCAAGACTAGCTTAGGCAACATAGTGAGACCCTATCTCTACAAAATATTAAAAAATGAGCTGGGCATGGTGGTATATCCCTGTAGTCTCCACTCATTGAGAAGCTGAGGTAGGAGCATCCTTTGAGCTGAGGAGTCAGAGGCTATAGTGATCTGTGATTATGCCACTGTACTCCAGACTGTGCAACAGAATGAACCCCCCATCTCTTAAAAAAAAAAAAAAAAAAAAAAAAACCATTCAAATCCTCACCAAGAAAAAGCTGGCAACATTACATTGAAAGATCATTTAAGGGGCTGGGCATAGTGGCTCACGCCTGTAATCCTAGCACTCTGGGAGGCTGAGGTGGGTGGATTGCCTGAGCTCACAGGTTCAAGACCAGTCTGAGCAAGAGGGAGACCCCCAATCTCTGTGAATGTTGTGGTGGGCGCCTATAGTCTCAGCTACTCAGAAGACTGAAGCAAGAGAATTGCTTGAGCCCAAGAGTTTGAGGTTGATGTGAGCTATGCCACCACAGCACTCTACTGAGGGCTACAAAGTGAGACTGTGTCTCAAAAAAAAGGATCATTTAAGGAAAAAACAGATATATTTTATAAATAGGGAACAATCCAAGAAAAATAAAATAATAGGCAATAGACACTGGAAATATAGTTTCAAGATGTATGATACAAAAACTGACAGAATTACCAAGAAGTAGTATATCCATAGTTAATGTTGCAGATTTCAACACACCTCTTTTAGAAATGAGTATGTCAAACATACAAAAATACTTAGGACATAAGGGATTTGGAAACATAATTAGCTTAATTAAATAGATACACAACACACATGGAACATGTATATTATGACGATGCTAACTTAAAAATCAGCATTCATTCATTCAACAAATATTTGTTTGCCCAATATTAGCTTAAATATGTTTCTGTGTTCTTAGAATCCTTTAGTTAACAAAATAGACAAAGAACTTGGCCTACTGAAGATTATGTTCTAGCAGGGAGTAGGAGGAGAAGCCATAGACAGTAAACAATAAACATAGCAGAGTATATAATATGTTGGGGGGGGAAAAACGAGTAGAATAAGGAGAATTGGATTGTGCAGGCTGTAGTATAAATAGGAGGTCTCAGTAAATCTTTTCCACAGGCTGAGATTTGAACAAAGATTTGAAGAAGCTGAAGGAGTTAGCCACAAAGATATCTGAAGGAAGAGTATTCCAGAGGGAGGGAACAACTATAGCAAAGGCCATATGATGGGAAAGAACTGGCACACATAAGAAATTACATGTGAGATAGCAGGAAAGAAAATCCAGATCATCTATGTGTAGTGTGTTGGGGGCATTTGTCATTTACTTTGTATGAAGTGAGAAGCAATTGCTGGATTTTGAGTACAGGAATGATGTGACCTGACTTAAGTTTTGAAAGAATCACATAAGCCTTGAGATAAGAGTAGAAGTTGTTAAATACTATGATGACAGAGCAAAAACTATTGCCATAATCTAGCCAAAAGATGATTCTCATGATAGCAATAGACTTGTTGAAAATTGGTAAATTCTGAATTTATTTGAAGGTAGAGTCAACATTTCTTGGAGGGTTGCATGTGGAATGTGTCAGAAAGTGGACCCGATTCCAAGGTCTTTGGCCTGAACAAATAGAAGGATAGAGCTGCCCTTAACTCACATGGAGGAGGCTGCAGATGAAGATAGTTGGAAAAGAAAATTAGGAGTCCAGTATTAAATGTGTTGAATTTGAGATATCAGATATCCAATTGGAAAATCTGGCAATTGGATTTACAAATCTGCCAAAATGCTATGGAGCATTCAGATGACATTTAAAGCCATGAAACTATGTGAGATAATAGAGACAATATATTAATAGAAAAGAGGAACCAAGAAGTATGTAAAGTCCTTTCCAGTGTGAGTGAGGAGAACGTATCAAGAAGGAGGTAGTTACCAGCTATGTTAAATGTTTCTGGTAGATCAAGTAAGATAAAATCTTAAGAACTAACCATTGGTTTTGCCAACATAGTTACTTTGGTAACAGTGGTTTTGGTGAAATGGCAGAACAGAAAGCCTGAATGGAGTGGTGTTAAGATACGCTGAGAGAAGAACTGGAAATATTGATAAAAAGTCTTTTTTTTTTTTTTTCAAGAAAGGTGATGCAAAGAAATGGAGCAGCAGCTTGCAGAGGAGATAGGGTAGGAAAGATGGGAGAAATAGCTGCACATTTGCTGATGGGAGTGATCCAGGGGAAAGAAAAAACAGATGTAGGAAGGAGCATGGAAAACTGCTGTCATAAGGTTTTTGAATAGGATCTAAGGCACAGGTTGAAGGATTGACTTCACAAAGAAGTTTGTTGATGGTAACAAGTGAGAAGATGGTAGATGGTGTTAAATGTGATAGGACCTATGGAAATTATTTTCTGATTGCTTCAGTTTTCTTAGTGAAATGGAAAGGAAGACCAGCAGCCAAGAAAGAACTTGAAGAAGGAAGTGTCAGGTGTTTTATTTAAAAGAGAAAGAGGGCCGGGACCAGTGGCTATACCTATAATCCCAGCATATTGGGAGGCTACGGCAGAAGGATCACTTGAGCCCAGGAGTTTGAAGCTTCAATGAGCTATGATCATTCCACTATACTCCAGCCTTGGGAGCAGAGTGACCCTATCTCTAAAAAATAAAATAAAAGGGAAAGAAAAGAAATCGTTATCTAGTAAAAAGTCTGCTAAAGTTTCAAAGTAATGAATTTAAATGGAGATCAGTGAGCATTGTTGCATGATTTTTTTTCTAGCCATATTCAGTTGCACAGGGTCATGTAGGGAGTAGGCAGAAAATCTGATTTAAACAAAGTTGTAGTTCTACTAAGTATTATAAGGGTAGAGAGAATGATGATATTAATGGACCATGGAATATTAGCTAGATAAGGAAGGGAATGACAGACATTAAGAGCATGAGAGACAATGGAGAGCCTGTGAGGATAGTTTGGGATCATCCTGGTAGAAAGAGTGAGCTAGAAAGAAGACAGGATGTGGGAGTATAGAACTGAGATTTTGTGGGGGTTTTTTTTTTTTTAGAACTGAGATTTTGGAGGGGTAACAGTTTTTTTGTAAGAGCAATGGAAAATAGTGGGAGGAGAAAAGTTAGGAGGTAATTATGATGATAATTACAAAATATTTAGAACTGAGTAATAATGAAATTACTTCACATTAGATGTGATAACAGTAGCTAAAGAGAAAAAGTTATAACCTTAAATACAGATTTAAGGTTTAAAATAAGAAAGAATGGCTCAGCACCCATAACACACTGGTTACGGCGCCAGCCACATGCACCGAGGCTGGCAGGTACAAGGCCAGCCCAAGCCAGCTAAACAACAATGACTACAACAATTAAAAAAAATAGCCAGGTGTTGTGGTGGGCACCTGTAATCCCAGCTAGTTGGGAGACTGAGGCAAAAGAATTGCTTGAGCCCAAGAGATTGAGGTTGCTGTGAGCTATGACACCATGGCACTCTACCAAGGGCGACACAGTGAGACTCTGTCTCAAAAAAATAAATAAAATAAGACAAAATGAAAATAAATGAGCTAAGCTTTCACCTCAAGCTAAGAATCGAGAACACTGTAAACCCAAATAAAGTAGAAGAACTGAAGTAAAAATAAAAGCAATCTAGGCATAGTGACTCATGCCTGTAATCCTAGTACTCTAGGAGATAGAGGTAGGAGTATCACTTGAGTGCAGGAGTTCAAGACCAGCATGGGCAAGAGTGAGACCTTGTCTCTACTAGAAATAGGAAAATCAGCCAGGTGTAGTAGGATACTCCTGTCGTCTCAGCTACTTGGGAGGCTGAGGCAGGAGGAGCATTTGAGCCCAGGAATTTAAGATTGCAATAATCTGTGATGATGCCACTGCACTCTAGCCAGGGCAACACAGAAATACCCTGTCTCAGAGAGAGAGAGAGAGAGAAGTAAAAGAAATGATGAAAGTAGAAATTAATGAACTGAAAACAGCAGAGATGAGTAGTAGTACCAGAAGCTGACTTTTAGAAAAGACATAAAATGCAATAAACCTTTGACAAGCTGACCAAGAAAAAAACAGTAGGTATAAACAGTATTAGGAAGGAAAAGGAAAACAGAATTACAGATAAAACATATTAAAAACATAAGACATTATTTTGAACAACTTTATGCCAATAGCTTGAAAACTTAGTTTACCTGGACGCTCTTCCAGGGAAATATAAAATAGCTAAGTGAAGAAAGAGGAAAATGTTGAAGAGCCCAATAACCATTAAAGAAATTTAATCATACTTTAACCACCCCAGCCTCTTGCCAAAGACACGCAAAACCTAGAATAATTTTTGGAACAAATTTATCAAACCTTCAAGGATCAAGTATAAGAATATGTGTCTTAGGGGTAGTGCCTGTGGCTCAAAGAGTAGAGCACCAACCCCATGTACCGGAGGTGGTGGGTTCAAACCCGGGTCTGGCCAAAAACTACAACAACAACAATTAAAAAAAAAAAAAAAAAAAAAAAAAAAAAAGATTTAATTAAAAAAAAAGAAAAGAATATCTGTCTTATATAAACTATTTCGGAAAATAAAAAGAGAGAAACCAGAATCCACTCTAGATTGTATTGCTCCCAGCTTGTTTAAGAGCAATAAAAGGAGACTGAGAAGTGAGGAAGGAAAAACAAAGCATAAAGTCCAAAAACTTGCCACAAATAGCTCTAGAAAAATAGAGACATTTAACTAATTATACTCAGGTGAGTATAAGTTCAAGGGTTGAAACTTCAGGCTTTATGATCAACCTTGTATGTGGATCCATGTTGTTCTTTGAGTTTTGATTCCATTTGTAAAGATGAGTTGTAGACACTCTCAGTCTGTGTTATGACCAATAGCATGCATTTATAAGACAGCTAGGTCACCAACAGTCTGTAGCATGAAAAGGTTATTTTTTGTTTTAATATGGTGCTAACTCAGTGTAGAGATTGACTTTATAACCTTAACTCCAGTAAGACACTGTTATCACCACCCAAATTGACCAGCCCAGATAGTAAACATTGCATACAGCATCATGCAAACTGCTTAGAACCGTGTCTGGGACACTCAGATAGTAACTCTTATATGCCCTTTGTGCTCAAAGAGAGCAATATGCAGTGTGTGTAGAGACAATGGATTGAGTCGTCATGGAATTCTGTCCTGTACTGCATGCTGAGCACCTCTAGGAATCTAATTAATTGGATTCCCACATCGGTCTTGTTTGCCACAAACATAGCCATGCCTCATGAACCTCACAACTTGTATTTCTTAGAGCAAAGTATATGCAGTTCTTAAACTCTTCAACAGTGTTTGCCTCAGCATAATTGTGTTTATGTGGAATTACATTGGCTTTGAAATGTAGGAACAACAGCATTGACAGGACTATTAACTTGTGTACCCTGGGAATTGTTTCGCCAAACCCCTGTGGCTGGCTGAAGGAGCTCTATTTCTGTATTATGGTATAGGGATTGAAAGGCTTTTTTTTTTTTTTTTTTTTTTACATAAAAGTAAACAAACTCAAGCTAAGAAGAGAACAGAGTAAGCCCAAATAAAGATAAAAGCAGTCTGGGCATGATGGCTTATGCCTGGACAATGACAACTGCAACCAAAAAATAGCCAGGTGTTGTAGCAAGTGCCTGTAGTCCCAGCTACTTTGGAGGTAAGAGAAATCGCTTAAGCTCAAGAGTTTGAGGTTGCGGTTAGCTATGATACAACGGCACTCTACCAAAGGTGATATAGTGAGACTCTGTCTCAAAAAAAAAAAAAACCCAAACCCCTGCAGTTAGTAATAATGGGAAATAATTATTCTTTTCCTTAGCACCTGATGAAGCATTCTGCCTAATTTATAGGCATAAGGGAAAATTAACAAAGTATAAAACGTAAGTTGATGATGATTTAAAAACTTGAACTCAAGGACAGGTACGGTGGCTCGTGCCTGTAATCCTAGCACTCTGAGAGGCAGAGGTGGGAGGAACCCTGGAATTTTGGAGTTTATGGCTAGCTTGAGCAAAAGCAAAACCCTGTCTTTAACAAAAATAGAAAAAAAAATTTGAGAATTTGTCCCAAAATCCATCCACCCTCCATTCTTGAACTCACATAGAATTTTTGAACCTCTGTATTTATAATTTATTTCTGTAGGCTTCTACTCACAGCTTATGATGAATTTTAACTTTAAATTATAGATTTAATCTTCAAGAAGCTCATTGTTACCAAACACTTATGCCTAAATGTTAGGTATGTTTTTACCAGCTGGTAATATGCTTCACCTGGCATACAGATTATAAGTACATTCTAACTACCACAAATATCTTTGTGCACTAAGCATATTTATTTTAAAAGGTATTCTAGAATTAATTCAGCATCTTTCTCCCTGAGGTTTTTTGTTTTGTTTTGTTTTGTTTTGTTTTGTTTTGTTTTGTTTTGTTTTGTTTTGTTTTGTTTGAGACAGAGTTCCACTCTATTGTCCAGGCCAGAGTGCCATGGTATCAGCCTAGCTCACAGCAACCTCAAACTCCTAGGTTCAAGCAATCCTCCTGCATCAGCCTCCTGAATAGCTTGTAGTTTTTAAAACAACTTTCTTGAGATATAATTTCTGTTCAGTAAACTGTACATATTTAAACTGAAATATCTGATGATTTGGGGGATATGTATACATGAAACTATCTCTCCAATTCTCCCTAACTTTTATCTGTACTAAATATGTATGGTTTTAGGAAAAGTTTGAGATCAATCATATGCTTTTAAGCTACTTATCTAATATTTAACCAGCCACACAACATCATATACAGTCTTTTTCTTGCTTTTAGGCTAATCAAAAAAGACTTAGTTTGCTCTGTTAGTGCTTCTCAGCAGTCCAAGCATTGTTTCTGATCAGGGTGCTAGAGACATTTGGCAGGGTTATTCTTCACTCTGTGGGTCTGTGTGCAGCATACAGGACATTCAGCATCCCTGAGCCTGGCCTACTAGATGCCAGTAGCACCTTCTAATCATTGTGATCGCTAGTGTCCCCATATTTCCAAATGCTCCAGTGGTAAGTATTGCTTTGAAAACATCTGCTCAGGTTCTGAGTTGATTTTTCTACCTTTACTGCTATTTCTGTAATGTGGCCTATTAAAAAATGTGAAGGGGAAAAAGCTACATAAGTTGTTTTAATTAAAAAAAAAAAAAAAAAAAAAAAAGAGGTAGCTTGCCTCTTCTGTTTGCCTTTATTTTAATTTTTAAAGTTTTTTTTATTTCAAAATATTAAGGTAATACAAATGTTTCTGTTACATGGCTTGAGTCAGGGTTATAAATGTTTCCATCACCTGAATAGTGTTCACTGTACCTATTAGGGAAATTTTTGCTCCTCCCCTCTTCTCCCTTGCTTGATTTTCAAAATGACTTTTTCTTCTCTCTGTACACTTGTGTGCCCATCTAATTTTCATTTCTTCATTTATTTTATCCCCCACTTAGAGTCATACTGTTTGCCTTTTTAAGCTATTGCTAAATTTAGATATAATTACAAAACACTAAACTCATGAACCAATTCTAAGATGGGTTTACACAATGATTTTCTTAAAAGGGTCTTATAATCCTTTTCCCTTAAGTGAGTTTCTGAGATTTAAACATAACACTGGGACATTATAAAGTAAATGAGAGCAAGATTAAGAACATTTTGTTGACTAATAGAAATTATCATAAGCCAGGCATTGTAGTTGATGCCTACAGTCCTAGCACTTTGGGAGGCTGAGGTGGGTAGATCACTTGAGGCCAGAATCCTAGGCAACACCACAGGATTTCTCTACAAAAAAAAATAATTTTTTTAATTAGTGGGCATAGAAACACAAATCTGTAGTCCTAGCTACTCATGAGGCTGAGGTGGGATGATCACTTGAGTTTAGGAGTTCAAAGTTATAGTGAGCTATGATCGTGCCACTGCACTCCAACCTGGGTAACGAGCTAGACCCTGCATCTTTAAAAAAGAAAAAAAAAAAGTTGACCTCCGTTCTGAGCAACTTGTAAATCCTGTCTTGTTTTGCCTCTCTATTGTTGCCTTGTATGTCAAAATGGCAACAACTCACCACAAGTATGTACACCCTTTTGTGGATATGTTTTATTGGTCTGATTTTTAGCTTGTATTGCTTATTCATAAAGAACACACGTGAAAAGCCCTTTTTTTAATTGAAAGAATTGCCCAGCTTCTCTCTGCTGTGCATTTCCTTATATTGGAAGGAAGGCTGATTTTTTACTTAAAAATGATTCATTTCAAAGGAGAAGCGATGGTAAATGATTCATTTTGTGGTAAAATTCCTAATGTCTTCCTTACTCAGGAGCATCTGTGAAGGAGTCATCATTAAATGCAAGTTATCATCATTGATCTTCCCAGTTCCCCCCCCCCGAGTGATAGAGTTTTTATATCACACAAATTAAACAAAGGATTAAGATGAAAAAATTAAAAGAAAGGGGGAGTAAGTAACAAAGAACTGCCTATTTTCCTTCAGAACTTCTCATTCATCTTCCTTCTACCCCTCTAGGTATCCAGTAATAAAACACCAGTATAAATGCATAGAATAGTAAAGGAAGCTGTTACGAGTTCTAATTATCCTCTTACTTGGCTGTGTGCTACCGATGGTCTCCTTTAAAAGTAGGTTATTTGTTTAATATGAGATCAGCAGTTATTTACATAGAAATATATGGAAGACAGAACTTCAGCAATACGTAGGTCTTACTTGGCAAACAAACGTATATAATCTCTTTGAAAATAGGAATCATGCCTTGAATGTCTATCCCTAATAGTACCTTACATGGAGTAAAAAACTTAATAGTTGATGCTTCCAATTAATGTAGAATAATAATTTAATAGTTATCAGTTAATAATGAAAACCAAAAATATTTTCTTTGGAACTTATATTCATAAACAAGCTTCTGTTACAAACTCTTAGTTCCAAAGAAAGAACAGAGATCTTAAACTATAGCTCTTTACTGGTAATACTTGACTCATTACCTTCTTCCCTAAATTTGAACTAAAATGCTATATACACATGTATTGTGGCTACTCAACATTTTATAAACTAAGCTACCAAAAATTGATTTGCAGGAAGAGGCAGAGAAATTTTTGGAAGACTAGGTAGTGTCTAGCAAGCTATTGATGATCTCCTTTGGGCCTTCAAAGACTTTGTAGTTTGGAAGCCATGTTCACCTTCCAAAGGAACTTTTCCACACTTTTGCTGTATCTGATTAAGTAAATGATGGTAAAGAATCCTTTTGTCACTGTGTCAAAAATAGAACCTTAGATATTATAGTTCTAGAAGATTAGGTTTCAGGTTTAAGGACACTTCAAAAAAGCCTAAGCCTAAAGTTTCTGGCTGAAGACATACAACATTATTGACTTAACCACCTCATAGCTCAGGCTCAATTCTGACCTTCACAAATGCTAATAGGGAAATTCTTTTCTGATCCCCTTAACCAGGAGCACTCCAGAATTTTATTCTTCTGTCTTATTCTTGTTTTTGTCATAAAAGTACTTGAAAGGTATAGAGAGGACCTGTGTGAGAGTATGAAGCTACTCTCAGATTAATTTTAACAGTAACCAGGCCAGGTACAGTGGCTCATGCCTGTAATTATAGCACTCTGGGAAGCTGAGGCAAGTGGGTCACCTGAGCTCACAGGTTCAAGACCAGCCTGAGCAAATGCAAGACCCCGTCTCTAAAAAAAGAGCCGGGTGTTGTGGCAGGCACTTGTAGTCCTGGCTACTTGGAGGCTGAGGCTAAGGCAAGGGAATCGCCTAAGCCCAAGAGTTTGAGGTTGCTGTGAGCTGTGACACCATGGCACTGTACCTAGGGCCATAAAGTGAAACTTTGTCTCAAAAAGAAATTTTAACAGTAACCAATTCCAAGAGATTAAGATTTATAAGAACTGTAGCTTAATAAATAAAGCCTCTAGGTTTTACAAGCTAATAAAGTAATGAAGATTAGTTTTAACAATTGTCTATAGTTGATATACAGGTTTGTCAGTCTAGTTCACATTTGTATTTGTTTATTCTATGTAAACACATTTATATTTGTATATTCTACCCACAGGAACTAAATAAATCAATTTGGCCCTGAACCAAAGAGCAAATGATACTTAATCTAGCTTAACCTGTACCTTCATGTTCTCTCCTCCTTTACATACTCTTTATCTATGCCCTACTCAATCTTTATTAAATGAAGTGTTAAGGAAAAAATATGTATTACTTTGATCTATCCAGAATAAATATCACGACCTGTTCTGTAGGCTGGTAGTCTATGTTGAGTGAGAAATACAGCAAATAGAATAATGAAGATGCTTGTTCTGTAAACTTAATAATTATGTCATGTGGGGATGCCTAAAATGTCATATGCTTACAAATTCTAAAGACAGAGGCAACTGCCACCATCTTTCTTCACAAGGTAATGAACACTGTTGAATTGCCATTTTCTAGAGAACAGGGGAATCTTGTTCTTCATTTAGGAAAAAATTAGTTGGAATTTCAAACATTCTTTTTTGATATGACAGTAAGCACACATTCTTTTAATTAAAGCTCTTTAGCGATATTTGAGGAATCTCCATTCATGCCATAGACCACATAGATATTTGTAGGATGCATTTGAGTAATCTAGATGTTTACATGGTAAAACCATGACACTAGAGATGATCCTTGAAATTATTTAATATATCAACCATAATAAAAAACTATTCTCTTCTGGGTTCTAGTGGTGTTTGTCCGCTATATCCCTAGGATTATTTAAACAGTAGTGATTTTTTTGTAGCATTTTCAGATTTTTACTGATCAAGTAGTATAACATTTGATCACACTTAGTTCAAAGCAGGCCAGTTTCATAGCTCGGGGATGAGATGACTATTCTTTTATCATGCCAGAGTAAAAACTACTCTTGTTCTTCTCACAAGGGCAAAGGACTTGTACTAACTCTTTGTTCTTCTAAATATCTTTATACTATTAGCTTTCAAACTTTTGACTATGACCCATAGTAAGAAATATATTTTATACTGTGACCCAGTATAAATATAAACATATTATGTATAACTAAAGCAGTAGTTTCATGAAAACATACTTTGCTATGGGTAATGCATTCCAGCATTTGCTGTTCTGTTATTTTACTTTTTATTCATCTGATTGTGACCACTAAATTGATTCATGACCTACTAATCAGTCTCAATCTAAAGTCATTATACCTTCAGCCCAAGTGGTTTCCTGCTATCAGTGGGAAACCCAATTCTTTGGTCAACATATAATCTTACAGTGCTCTGTACGTATAGGCTATGTTTCAAAAGTTCTCTGGAGTTTAAAAAACAAAGTCACCTCTTTGTCCCTCTTTCTCACTCTGATGAGAAGAAAAAACTATGTGTTATTTTTTAAAGAACAATTTAAACTTACAAAGATATTTCAAGAATAGATCGAGGAATTTCTGTATACCTTTCACCTAGAGACTACATTCAATTTTTACCAGTTGTCCCAATGAAGTTCTTTGTAGCAGAAAGATCCAATCCAGAGTCACAATTTATACCCAATTTTTGTCTCTCTAGTCAATCTTTCCTTGACTTTTACAACCTTGATATTTTTGAAGATAGCAACCAATCATATATTTCCCCCAGTATTTTATGAGGTGGTACTCTGAGATTATGTAAAATTCAGTTCCTTGTCTACTTTTACCCACTACTTTTTGGCATAAATTAATATTCCTTTCTTAGATTGATTTTATAATGCTGGTTGCCAAATGATGACTTTTCTAATAATTACATCTGCATTCATTAGTAGGCGTTCTACTCTAAGGAAGAACCTTCTATTTTTTTCATTCATTTATATCAGGGCATAGTTTCTATTATATTCAGTAGATTATAATTCACTGCTATCACTATTTATTTTGATGCTCATACTGTCCCAGATTTGGCTTTCTAAGCAGGCTTCTGTGTCCTTTTGTCATTCAAGCGTTGTTTTAAGTGCTTTCTTACCTTCTTTAGTGCAAAGACCCAGGCTTATTTTCTATCTTTGGAATTAGCCATTTCTCCAAGGGCCATGTATCTTTTAGAGAAAAGTGGCATTTAGAAACAGTGATCTGGGCACAAGATATGCTAAATGTTACTGGGTTGCTTCTCTTCCCAGGCCCTCTCCATAGGCAGATATACATACATAAATATAATACATATATAGATGCATTTACTCAGATGTACACATACATTTACATCTTGAGTTATTTCCCTATCTATATTGAAAATCATGAGTTCATACTGATACCTTCAATTATTGCACAACACCGTAAGGTTCATTCCAGCTTCCCCCTCCCTTTTATTTTTTTGTATTTATACCCACCTCCTCCAACAATGAGGAACTTAGTTGCCATTATTAGTGTGTTTACTTATTTGTTTGGTCTCCCTGTGTAAACTAGTTCCTTAACTAGACCAAGCTTCTGCCTCACCATTGTACCCTTCCCTATGCCAGAACTCTGCCTTCCAAGAAATAAGAAACATTGGGAGGAGAGAAAGAGGAAGACAGGTAGGGACGTAGGTTTTTTCCTTAAAGCAGTTGAAAACAAGATTCTGATATCCCTTTCAGTATCCCTTTTATATAACTACAGCAAGCACATAGAATGTAAAAACTGATATTTAAGTTCTTTGCTTCAGATTTTCATTTAGAGTCTTTTACATGTATTTTATAAATTCATGTGCATATTGATCAAGCACTTTTCGTGGTAACAACCATGCATCGAGCATGACTACATGCTAGGCACTGTTTTAGATGAAAAAATATATATATATGTATGTATATACCATATCATGTCAGTTAGTTAAGCAGGGGTTTGAATTTCAATCCAGGATATCTGACTACAAATCCATGCCCTTCCCAAAACACACATAAGCATGGTGGCATATTGGTTGCTTTGAGAATCATCACTAGGAGGCATTTTATTAACCGTTATCACTCTTAAGCCACGGGATTTAATTTTTTTTCCATTTTTCTTTTCAGTTTTTATGGTTTTATTTAAACACAAATAAAATGTGCACATGTACTATCTATTCATTTTCTTCGCTGCACAGCCTGGTATTAGGAAAGGTGACTCTGATGGCCAGCTGCGCTGCTCTTTCCACAATGGCTTTGCGGTTCTTGGAGGAAATGCTGTGAGCATTCTCCACACAGTAAGATTGGTTGTACATCAGCAGCATTTCCAGCTCCTTGGTGTTGTAGACAAGGAACTTCTGCAAACTACTGGGCAGCATGTGCTTTGTTTTCTTGTTGCTCCCATAACCAATATTGGGCATCAAGATCTGGCCCTTGAATCTTCTCTGATTGTTGTCAGTACTCCGGGTTTCTGCCAATTATGCTTAATTTTGACATATGGTCTACCTGGTGCCAGATGAACTTCTTGGTCCTCTTTTTGACAATTCTGGGCTTCACAGGGGTCTGAGGATGGCCATGATGCCCAATAGGAGATGGCTGCCACTTCTGTAGGTAGCGCTAAGGAAGAGAGAGCAGCAGTTTTTTGTTTTTTTTTTTTAATTTTCTAAAATAAAAAGGGGGGAAACTAGAAATTGCTCCAAGATTCATTAAATTCTTTCTCTTGGGAGATTTGAGTCAATGAGAGTCACTTTCACAGCATGAAGCATTCTATTGGCTTCTTCACACATTCGATGTGTGTCATCTCCATAAACACATGTAGTTCCTTTATTTCATGGTTGTTACATTTGTTGGAGATGCTATTGAGCTGACTACTTGGAAGTGTTAATACATTTATAACAAATAACCCCCTAAAGTTTATGGGCTTTTTAACTTCTGTTTCATCTAGCGGAAATATAATATTGTAGATGAACCAAACATTCTCTCCTGCTTATTTGAAATAGATTATTATCTAAATAAGTGGCCGTTTACAAAGCTCACTCTATAAAGTATTCCTTTACCAGGATCTTTGGTTACCAAACCTTAATTTGAAAAATAGGTTGAATCATCAGTTGGTAAACTCCACTGGGGAAGCAAAAAAGAGAGTAATTTGTTCTTGCTCTTAAGGTGTTCCTCCATGCTGGTTGTCTTTGAGCAGGAAATTTGTCTGATTAAGCAACTTTATGGTGACAGTGTATATGCCCTAGGCCTTAAGATTATAATTTATGATAGGCCAGTATAGAGAAAAATGTAGATTACTGTAATCTCTAGAACCTTAATTTGGGAATGATACTGGAAATGTAGACTACCCAAAAAACGAGATCCTCTTTATAACTGAAAGGCATAAGACTGTGGCCAAGAATATTTCCATTCAGTTCTTGTTTTTACAAGGGAGTTAATATCTTTTGAGTCAGAAAGGAACTACAAATGCTTGTTCGCTGGGTTGGTAAAAATTAAATGTACAAAAGAAAAGTAAATAAAAAGCAGAGAGTCAACTTTCTGGAGAAAGTATCTCTGTTTCTGTATATCTGATGTATTCTATGGATGTCTCAAATGCCTAGAATTTTCTTTTTTTTTTTTTTTTTTTTTTTTTTTTTAGATAGAGTCTCACTTTGTTGCCCTTGGTAGACTGCTGTGGCATCATGGCTCACAGCGACCTCAAATCTTGAGCTCGAGTAATCCTCTTGCCTCAGACCCCCAAGTAGCTGGGACTACAGGCGCCCTCCATAATGGCCGGCTATTTTTAGAGACGGGGTCTGGCTCTTGCTCAGGCTGGTCTGGAACTTCTGAGCTCAAGCGATGCACCCACCTCAGCCTCCCAGAGTACTTGGATTACAGGCATGAGCTACTGCACCTGGCCACCCAGAATTTTCTTGAAGGATCTGAATGGGTGGATCTTTTTAGATCTCCATTTAATTTACTTTAATCAACCAATGCTTAGTCTTCAGGCCATTGTGTTTTGCTCCCTTCTTATTAGCTGTGTGTCTTTGGGACAAGTCATTTAACGTTCTAGAACTTCACTTTTTTCATGTGTAACAGTAATGAGTTGCTTTAGGACATGAATATGTCCTGAGAAATGTGTCATTAGTCAATTTTGTCCTTATGCAAACATTATAGAGTGTACTTAACTACCCTAGAGGGTACAACCTGCTACACACCAAGGCAATATGGTTTCTCCTAGACTACAAACCTAAGCAGCATATTAATATACTGAATGCTATTCAGGGATGTCCAACCTTTTTTCTTTTCTGGCTCACATTGGAAGAATAAGAGTTGTCTTGGGCCACACAGTAAATACACAAACACTAATAAAGTTGATGGGCAAAAGAAAAGGTCCATACATACTTTTCATGATAACCAACACACAGATAAGCAAAATAGTGCTCAGCCAATCTGGGCTACAGGTTGGACACCTCTGCTAGGCAGTTATAACAATATTAAGTATTTTTGTATCTAAACATAGAAAAAGTACAGTAAAAATACTGTATGGTACACCTGTGTAGGGCACATAACATGAATGGAGCTTGCAGAACTGAAAGTTGCTCTGAGTGATTCAGTGCACTGGTGGGGAGTAAATGTGAAGGCCTAGATGTTACTATATTCTACTGTAGACTTTATAAACACTATATACTTAGGCTAAACTACAGTAATTTAAAACATTTTTTTCATCAATAATAAATTATCTCTGGCTTACTGTAACTTTTTTACTTTGTAATTTTTTTTTGAGACAGAGTCTGACTGTATTGCCTGAGCTAGAGTACAGTGATGTGATGTCATCACAGCTCAGTGTAACCTCAAATTCCTGGCCTCCAGTGATCCTCCTGCCTCAGCCTCCCAAGTAGCTAGAACACCAGGTGCATGCCACCACACCTAGATAATTTTTGTCTTTTTTGTACAGACAGAATTTTGCTCTTGATCAGGCTGGTCTTGAATTCCTATACTCAAGGTATACATGCCACCACATCTGGATAATTTTTATATAGTTTTGTAGAGACAAGGTTTTGCTCTTGTTCAGGTTGTCTCAAACTCCTGGCTTCAAATGATCTCCCACCTCAGCCTCCCGAAGTGCTAAGAGTACAAGTGTGAGCCCCATACCCAGCCTTAATTAACTTTTGATTTTTTTCTAATAACACTTATCTTAAAACACAAACATATTGTGCAGCTGTACAAAAATTTTCTTTTTATTCTTATTCTATAAGCTTTTTTCTATTTTTAAAATTTCTTTTTCTTTTTAAACTTTTTTATTAAAAACTAAGATACACACAAACATATATATTAGCCTAGGCCTGCACAACATCAGGATTATCAATATCACTGTCTTTCACCTTTGCATCTTATCCCAGTGGGAGGTCTTCATGGCAATAACATGCATGGAGCTGTCACTTCCAATGATAACAATACTGTCTTCTGAAATATCTTCTGAAGGACATGAGTGAGGCTATTTTTTTGTTGTTGTTTGTTTTTTGTTATTTTCTTTTCTTTCTTTTTTTTTTTTTTTTTTTTGGCTAAAGCAGTAGAACAATTGAGGCTGTTTTTACCATTAATCTTTTTTAATAAGTAGAAATCCAATCTAAAATGGTGATTAAGGCTAGGCACATTGGCTCACGCCTATAATCTCAGTAGTTGGGAGACCGAGGCAGGTGGATTGCCTGAGCAAGAGCAAGACCCCATCTCTAAGCCAGGTATTGTGGCAGGTGCCTATAGTCCCATCTACTTGGGAGGCTGAGGCAAGAGGATGGCTTGAGCCCAAGAGTTTGAGGTTGCTGTGAGCTAAGACACCACAGCACTCTGTTGAGGATGACAAAGTGAGACTCTGTCTCAAAAAATAAATAAATAGGCTTGGTGTATGTAGCTCAGCGGCTCGAGCGCCAGCTACATACACTGGAGTTGGCAGATTTGAATCAGCCTGGGCCTGACAAACAACAATGACAATTACAACCAAAAAATAGCCAGGCATTATGGCAGGCACCTGTAATCCCAGCTACTTGGGAGGCAAGAGAATCACTTAAATCTAAGAATTTGAGGTTGCTGTGAGCTGTGACGCCATAGCACTCTACCCAGGGCAACAGCTTGAGACTCTGTCTCAAAATAAATAAATAAATAAATGATTAAAATAAAATATAATAGATATTAGGTCATAGGAACTTTTCAGCTTCATTGTAGTCTAATGGGACCACTATCATATAGATATATGATCTGTAATTGAAGTGTCAGTTATGTAGTACATGACTATATAGTAATATACTTTTCAGCATGGTTGAATGACTCAGGTAAGGTAACGTATGTTAATACTGATACAAAAAAAAAAAAAGTTTATCAAGGTTAATACTTCCCTAGAAGTGGACTTAAGTACAAAGAAAAACAGACCAGTTCAGAGTAAAAGAGGTTTACATTCCCTCCCCAGTTGCCAGTGAGTTTCTTGCCAGGTCAAGAAACTGTGTCTGATCAGAATTGTTCTTGCCATTCCTTTAGGGAATAATATAACCTGGTGGCTTTCATTCAACATATGGGAAAGGTATCACTCATCCTTCCCTAGCCAATCATACTTGCCTTGGGAATATTAGTATTTAGGTTTGCATTAATAATTTCTTTAAGTAAAGACATCTAATAGAGAAAAGACTCACTCTTATCAGATAGGATTAACTATGTAAACTGTATCTGTAATAGAGGATTTATAGGTCTGAATTCCCTAAATAATTGCCCTCTTACTTTAAGTAATTCTGATTTGTGATAAAATCGATCAGTCCTCTTAAGGATTTTTTTTATTGGGAATAAACCAGGACCCCTTTATAAACATTTAGCAATCTATTCCTCAGAACAACTCCCAGGTACTTTATCACTTCCATTGATTTAATTTCACAAAATTGGTCATAAAATTAAAATGTCAAGACAAGTAGAGGAAGAAGAATGTTGGACAGATTTGAAGGGAAAAGTAAAAATTTCAAATGGAAAAAGGGAAGGCACCATAGAGTTTACAAGAGCATAGAGAAGTGAGTTGTTACTTTGAAGATAAACCAACTGCTTTAGAAAGCATTTGGCCTAGAAATGTTAGATGGTGTAGTGATGACAACAGAGTACAAAAAAATTAAATTTGAGATGTTTCTTCAAGGTCAAGTCCAAGATCCTTCAACACCATCCAGAGAAATTCCTTTCTTTTTAGCTCTCAATTTTCCCTGCACTACTGAAACTGTCTGTTTTCTCTCTTCCTTTCTGACCCTTCTTTCTTTCTCCTCACCTTTATTCCCCTTTCCTATTTTCTTATTCCCTGATTATGGCATCTTAGGAAATTCTAGTAAGCTTTATACTTAGAGACTTAGCCAGTAAAGTCTCTAAGGTACAAAAAGCTTCCTTTGCATTGGGCCAAAGTTTCAGTTTCCTGGGCTTCTAGGAATGAGATATCATGCAAATTGAACATAAAAGGCCTGGAGGTGCTTTGACTGATGTTTCAGTCTGGGTTTGTTACTGAAGAGATCCAGAGACTGAAAAAAATCTCTGTTCTCATGGTGTTCAGAGAAATCAGTCTTGGAGACTGCCTATTCTGAGGGAGTGGATACTGGAAGCTTGGTGGGGTTTGCCCCTAACCATGCCCCCAAAGAGCTTCCTTTTATTTCTAGAAGCTGGCAGGCTTTCTTTTCCTCCTACAAGTGGCAACTCGAATTCTGAGTTGAAAGTGAATCTTTGCCCTTGGCTCCTCTCCAGCATTCCTCGCTGAGCGAATAAGGATTTGGAATGTCAGAAAATAGAAGAGGGGAGGGGAAAAGATGTGTGTATGACTGTGAGTGTTTATATGTAAAAGCAGCTTCATCTGGGAGGACTTAGAGAACTTGACTTCCACAGACTGCTTCCTTCTCATAAACTGTTGGTTCCTTATTTATATTTTTTTATTTTTTAAAAATTATTTAACCTGAATTTATCACAGCAGTTCCAAATCCCTTATAACCCAGTGAAGTCAAGCTATGGGAAGACAGCATGATTTCCAGGGGATTTCTGTTTCTTCCCTCTGGATAAAGTGACTGTAGTTGTTCCCAGACTCATCTGCGGCAGGATCCAAGGTCGTCTTTCCTCTGGATTTAATCTGGTGTCATCAGAAACCTAGATTCAGGTTTTATTGGAGAGCAAGCCTCAATAAGAAGTGTCCTTTGGGGAGAATCAAGGACTCAATCTAGACGTCCAAGGTGTTGCTCAGCCCAGTACGCTGTACGGTAAGCTACCAGTCCTGAGCACTTTGTGGTTGGAGCTGAATTGAAAATATTGATGGAACACGCCTCTCAGACTCTGTGTAACCGGGGACTGATTTAGAGCTCAAGACTATAATTTACAGGGCTGCTTTTATCCTTTATTTAGTTCTATACAAAGTCATCTTGCATCAACTCAAAAGGAGAGATTCTGTGAGGGTAACCTTACAGGGCAAATTCCCAGCTTTGTGTGAAGAATCCAGTGGTTGAGTATCTGCATCCTGAGGAGCCATGTCCTCTTTATATACCCGAAGTAAAGAATTCACTCGGAATAGGAAATCTCAGTCTGATTCTCCCCCAGCATCTCCCTCCCCGACTGCCAAGACACTCCGAGTAAGCAGCATTTTTTATTTACGTATGTTCATAGCTGTGTCAGAGGTGGAGAGTGTGTATATATATATAATTTGGGGGATTAGATTTACAGCAAAGGAATTTCAAAACAGATGAGAATAGGGGGGGAGAAAATTCACAAGTAAAGACCCTATTAGTTTCTCTGCAAAAGGTTATAGTTCATAATACTTATAGCCTTAAGTGAAAGCAGACTTAAATATGTCAGACTACAATTTCACTCTTTTAGCTTTTAACTATCAGTTGTAAACTGCTTAACAGTAAGATTTTAAAGTCCTTATCATTGTATCTTACAGGGCTTTTCCTAATTTCTGCAGCTATATTCAATTGCTGCCTTTCCTATGTTTTATGGATCAATACTATGTTTGAAGAGAACAAGCTTCCAAATGGCCATGAAACTATATATAATTAAGCTTCAATTATGTGCAAGTTCTGTGTATATATTTGTGCATGCATATACATGAGATAGAGTATGCCTTTGCCTGTTTTGCATGTCTGTCACTGAGTGATGGTGAGAAAAACCCAAATGAGTAAGGAGTTTATGTACACTTGGAACCTTATTTCTTGGTCACCAAATACCATCAGGAAATTCGTGCTTAAGTGTCAAAGAAATAACTCCTGGCCATTGACAACCGGCTGTATGGGGTGTTTATGATGTTGTTCATAGAACCATTTGAGGCTTTTCTGCATTTTCTCTAGTTGATGTCTTTGTTGAAACAATTTACATAAGGGCACTTGCTCTAATGTAGTGGCTTCCTCTCCAAGACGACAACAAAAGCGAGAACTACTACCAATAGCAAACAGTGAGAAACCCTGATCAGCATATTAGGTAGTAGGCAATATTGCATTTCCTTCTTAGGAAACTAGGTTATGCTATACCATATATACAGAGTAAAAAGAGGGACAGTCATAGCTTCCTTATTTGGGGAGCAAAGGAGAGAAAATCTTCAAGAAGCCTGAATAGACCAGTGTAATTTTTTTAGTTATTTTATATCCATTTTCAATGTCTTTCTCACAGAGTAAATTACCATGTAGTGGAATTTGGTATATGGCATGTTGGTCTGGGACCTCAGCCAGGGATGTTTAGTTCCCAGAATACCAAAAGAATGTTGTGTTGTTCCATTCATAAGTTACTTTTTGTTAGAGGACTAGGAGAGAATCCAATATAGTATATGTCGTATCATTGCATTCCAGGAGTATTTTTTCTACATGTAGACTGGTACCTTTCTTTCTGACAGAGCCATAAAATACTTTCTCCATAGTGGCTGTTGGGTATTTTTTGGTGGCACCAACTCAGGTCCACAAAACTGAACAGGTCAGTTGGTGTTTCCCTTTGCTTCCTTCTCTCTTGTCATACTTAATAGTATCTTTAGTTGTGTAGTATCCATTGTTAATGTCTGTTCACCATCATAACCATAGTTCCCAGAGCAATGTGGTGAGCCATCAACAAATACCTGTTTAGTGACCCTATCTCCTTTCCCCTTTCTGTTTTTCCATTTCTTCCTTAGTGATAGGTACTACCTTCTTCTGTCACTCCTAAAAGCTGCCATCTACCCTTCCTGTCCTAATTCTACCACCTCTCATCCCTGTGTTTTAGGCAGAGGTCATAGTGAGAGAAAATTTGAGAATTTAAATTAATAGGAAACCAAATATGGATGGTTTAATAAGATGTTTTAAACTGCTTCCCAATTTCATGGTCAGTGGCAGTGTATTTGCACAATAGTATCAGCTTACTGTAAACAACTTTGAGTGTCCAAATGGTTTGAGACTGTGCTAAAAAGAATGTTGATTTTCATATACCATTCATGTTCCATTATTTTGCTAATATTGTTAATGTTGGTGAGAATGAAAGATATGCAAGACTAATTTAGAGGCTGCTGACATTTTGAACTGGTTGTAAGACTAATCTCCTAAGATTGCCCTAGCCTAGTTCCTTTTCTCTCATGTTCAGCTAGTTAGGGCAGGCTTTAAAAACTGGTTTGGGGTGCTCTTTAACAACTGGTTTTGGGATATTGTTCCTGTGCTCATATACCTTCTTGATGCCTGGTTGTATCTTATGGATCCTCAACTACTTTGAGGGGTGGGTGTTAAGGCCGGGCTCAGTGGCTCACGCCTGTAATCCTAGCACTTGGGGAGGCTAAGGTGGTGGACTACCTGAGCTCATGGGTTCAAGACCAGCCTGAGCAAGAGCAAGACCCCATCTCTAAAACTAGCCAGGTGTTCTGGCAGGTGCCTATAGTCTCAGCTACTCAGGGAGGCTGAGGCAAGAGGATCACTTGAGCCCAAGAGTTTGAGGTTGCTGTGAGCTGTGATGCAATGGCACTCCGCAGAGGGCAACAAAGTAAGACTCCGTCTCTAAAAAGAAAAGAAAGGAAAAGTGGATATTAGTGGGTGTTATACTCATTTTACCTATAAGGAAACTAAGATACATAAAAAATGGATAGTTTGTTCAGTAACGGAGTCTTAGTTCAAGCTCAGGCCTCTCTGACCCCAACACCCATATTCATCAGCAATACTGGCATATGTATCAAATATATTTGAAGTCAAGGTTAATATGCTGGGGGTAAAGATGACAATTAAAAAGTTAGGTAGCTCTGAGAGTCCAAAATTTATCCATGATGTGGTAATAGGAAACCAAAATTGCAGGAAGGAGAAAAGCTGTCTATAGACCATGGAAATAGGCCGTATTCAGTGCCTGGTTCTCAAATTCTAGTCATACTGTCTGGGACCATGGACCCCACAGAGCCTGAGATCTTGTAGGCTATAGGTTCTTCAGATTTCTCTTAAAGGTGGAGGTGCCTGGATCTTTACAATAAGGATACTAGGAAGTTTCTCTTTGCATTTCAGTCTTAAAGTCAGGACAGCTCTCTCACTGTCCTCATCCACCCAAACTTCTGTGATTTACATACATATAATTTTCTTCTAGAGTTAAAGACGTGCAGCACCTGATCCAATATTCTTGTACTTTTGAGCTAACATTTAAAATTTGATTCTTTTTTAGTGTTGTTAAAGGGGCTGAATATTAAGTGGTTCCATATAAGGAAAATGCCCTCAAAAAGAATTTTTTTAAGAATTTTTAAATAATGGCTATTTACACAGAGAGAATGTTTTGGACACCTTGCCCTTTCATTAAATGTTCAAGAAGTAGTAAGGGCAACTATTATAAAAACTGTAACTCAAGCAGGTTATTATTTTTAACTTGAGAAAACAAATGCAGGATTATTTTTCAGTGACTGGAAAACTGAAATTATTTTATCATATATCTTTACTTCTAAATCCCCGGCAGCATCTGATACTTCTCATATTACATATATTAGTGTATCTGTACTCAGTAAATCCATGATTGTTAAGAAAATCTAAGATTGGGCCAGGCGTGGTGGCTTACTCCTGTAATCCTAGTACTCTGGGAGGCTGAAGGGGGTAGATTGCCTGAGCTCAGGAGTTCGAGACCAGCCTGAGCAAAAGCAAGATCTTCTCTCTACTAAAAATAGAAAAACTGAGGCATGAGGATCGCTTGAGTCCAAGTTGGAGGTTGCTGTAAGCTATGACGCCATGGCACTCTACCGAGGGTGACAAAGTGAGACTCTGTCTCAAAAAAAAAAAGAAAAAGAAAATCTAAGCTTAGATGGAGATTGTGCAACCAATATACTCCCTAATGAAAAATCACTCATATGCAGAAGATAGTGCATGTCCTCACCAGCTAAGAAAAAAATTTTTTTAGCTTTTTGTAGTTTGTATTTCAAAAATATTTTTTATTCTCTAAACATAATACTTCTTTCCTTTATTCAAATAGTAGTAACTGGACAAAATTGTACTATTAAACATGGATTTAAAAAATACACATACCTCTTTTCTCAGTAGGGAAAATGACCACCCATCCTTTTGATATCTCCTAGCTAGCCTCTGTCTTCACTAAGAATGACTATTCTAAGTGGTATCCTCCTAATATTGCTGTTTTGGTCTGAATGATGAAATAACTTTTTTAAGTGCTTCTTTGGACTTTCACGTTAGTTTCACATTAGTTCAACATCTCTTTTCTCTTTAAAAGTGGATAGTTCCCTGAGTGACAGATCTGCTCACATCTGATTTGTCACTCTGGAAAAACAGAACGTCCCCAGATTCACTCTCATTTCTAATGAGAACCATCCATGCCAGGATGAGATGAGAATTTGAAGGCTCAGTCTCTTTTCTCACGCGATGAAGCCGGTATAAAATAAGATGCTAGATTCACCTAATTGGTAGAAAAACTTCCTACTGACACATGTTTTCCACCATTTAAAGAAAAAAAAATTCTGCCCAGGCGCAGCGGCTCACGCTTGTAATCCTAGCACTCTGAGAGACCAAGATGGATGGATTGCCTGACCTCATGAGTTTGAGACCAGCCAGAGCCGAGTGCAAGTCCTTATCTCTACAGAAAATAGCCTGGCATTGTGGCAGCTGCCTGTAGTCCCAGCTACGTGGGAGGCTGAGGCAAGAGAATCACTTAAGCCTAAGAGTTTGAGGTTGCCGTGAGCTGTGACACCACTACACTCTACCAAGGGTGACAAAGTGAGACTCTGTCTCAAAAAAAAAAATTCTGAACTGCAGATATATTAGATACCTTTAGTTCTTGTTTTTTAATCACTATGATATTATTGGCTCTAAAGTTTATAAATTCTATAAATTAAGAACTAGTCCATTTAGATGGTTTAGCATTTTTAAATTATCCTGAAAGCAAGAGACAGGTAATTTTTGGTCAGTATCCTCAAATTATTATTTGATAATCAAAAAAGTATTTTTTGGCACAGTGTGATGGCTCATGCCTATAATCCCAGCACTTTGGGAGGCTAAGGTGGGAGGATCACTTGAGGGCAGGAGTTTGAGACCAGCTGGGCCACATAGTAAGACCTTGACACTAAAATATGTAATAATAAATATATGTATATATATCCTTTCTCAATACAGGATAAATTCAAAGAAAACAAATACTAGAAAATGTTCAAATTGTAGTGCTTATTTAGTATTTATTTAATACATCTTAAAGCAAATGGGTCACTAGCTGAACCTTTGGAATAATTTAATTGGACAGATTTTCATTGAATTGATATCTGTGGTAATAAGGTTTGACCTGCATTTATAAACCAAGATCAGTAGCCTTTTCCCATTTAGTCTAGATTACTATTCCTTCAGATCTAACATCTCCATAGGAAAAAAATGACAGAGAACATACAAACATTTTGCATATCTTTCGCCCCAGCCATTAATATACATAAAGGGGACAGTTAATCAACTGGCTTTGTTTTATAGCCAGCTCTACAAACTAATTAAAGTACATTTGATAAATAATTGGATGGTAAAGGATTGCTGCTTTCATGAGAGCTTGTCTGTGTGGCAACTCTAGTAAATAGGCTGGAGGCAGTGTGCCTCTTTGCTTCCAGACCTTTGGGGTTGATAATCATGTTTTTGTATGTGCTTTGTGCCCTCCTCTGGCAGGTTTCAAAGTTCTCTTTACTGTATTATCCTCTGTACTTCCAAAACTATATCTGGGGCACTACTAGTCTGGAATCTATTTTTTTCTTTTCTTTTTTTTTTTTTTTTTTTTTTAGACAAAGCCTCAAGCCGTTGCCCTGGGTGACGTGTGGCATCACAGCTCACAGCAACCTCCAACTCCTGGGCTCAAGTGATTCTCCTGCCTCTGCCTCCCAAGTAGCTGGGACTACAGGTGCCTGCCACACGCCCGGCTATGGAATCTATTTTTTAACTTCACTTTATAATCCATTGTCATAGAATGAGAAACATTTGTCAGGTCAGAGTGAATAATTCTAAATAAGGGTTTAATTATTTTTTCTGCCTAATTAAAACTACTAGTGTATTAGTGTTTTAAGTTTTTTATTCTACTCAAGAGAATAGAATTACTAAGCAGTAATTCATCAGCCCAAGGAATCAACAGTAGTGTAAAACCTGTAGGAATAAAAGTAGTTTCCCCATTTTGAGCCATTACATAAATTCTAGGTAGATAACTGGCCTCATTAACTCATGTCCTGTGTAAAGCTGGTGGAGATGGCAACTGAAGTCTTGGTTTATTGACCAGAGAGACTGGGAGTTTTGCAGGTTTCAGCTCCTTTCCTGAAAGTATAGCCAGCTATGTCCTGCTGTTTTATTCTAATTTTTGGTTCCAGGATGAATGAGTATCAAGTCCATCTGCCCTATTTTGAATTCTCCTACAATTAACATTTCGTGAGCATTTGCAAATTAGTTGGCTTTATATAAGATACTGGAATTCGTAAATGAAAGGCACAGTTTCCGCACTCAAGTAATAGATTGCTTAATTGGGAAGGTAAAAAAAGAAAATCAAGAATTAAAACAATTCCTGTAATCCCAGCACTTTTGGAGGCCAGTGTGGGAGGATTGATTGAGCCCAAGAGTTTGAAACCAGCCTGGACAATATATCAAGACTCTGTCTCTAGGCTTGGCACCTATAACTCAGTGGTTAGGGCACCGGCCACATACACCGGGACTGACAGGTTCAAACCCGGCCCAGGCCTAATAAACAACAATGACAACTACAACAAAAAAATGGCCGGGCGTTATGGTGGTTACCTATAGTCCCAGCTACTTGGGAGGCTGAGGCAGGAGAATTGCTTAAACCCAAGAGTTTGAGGTTGCTATGAGCTGTGACGCCATGGCACTCTACCAAGGGTGACATAGTGAGACTCTGTCTCAAAAAAAAAAAAGGAAGAAAAAGGAAAAAAAAAGTATCTCTAAAAAAAAAACAATTAGCCAGATGTAATGGTACATACCTATAATCCCAGCTCTTCAAGAAGCTGATCCAGGAGGATCACTTGAGCCCAAGTTCAGGGTTATAGTGAGCTGTGATCAGGCCACTACACTCTACCCTGCGTGACAAAGCAAGACCCTATTTCTAGACAATGTATAAATAAGCAATAAGAGGAGGACATGCAGGGAGATGACAATACGAAGACTTTTTAAATAAAGACGATCAGGGTGTTTTAGGTCAAGTGGTAAATGCGTTAGCCTCAGGTTTGAAGAAAATTGGAAACCAGATAGGCAAAGAAGAAGGAAAGGATACAGTACATTACAAAGCTAGAGAAAAACAATATAGGAAAACATGACATTATTTTGAGAGCTGCAGATCATTGTGGCTAGAACAAAAGATGTATTTAGAAGTATAATGGGAAATGAAGCTAGAGACTTACCATGGGCCAGGTCATATGAGGCTTAGGATGTCATTTTGAGGATTTGGGGAGTTATCCTGTGGATAAAGTATTAGAGATTTGAAGTAAAGTTGCTGTGATCAGAATTGCATATTAGAGGAATAACACTGGAAACTGTGGAAGCTGGATTATGGAGGGAGGGTCAGGAGGTGTCGGGCCAGTTGCTGTTGATTGTACCATTCCAGGTAATAAATGACAAGGGCCTGAACAGAGACATTCTCTCTCTGGGCAGTACAGAAAAGCATCCAGTTGTTAAGAAGGTAAAATTGATGAGACTTGGGACCAATAGAATGAGGGCAGGAATGAGTCTGAGAAAGGGCAGAGTCAAGAATGACTCCCAGGTCTTTGGGTTAAGTGACTTGGTGGAAACGTTACAACAAAACTGAGTTGGCAGACACAGAAGGTAAAAGGATGTTGAGTGGGGAAATAGTTTCACTTTTGAATAGGTTGAATTTAAGGCATTTGGGGACATTCAGATAATGATATGCAGAAAGTAGCTGGTCTGAAGCTCAGGAGAAATTATAGGTAAAAATACTGATATTTATTATTGAAACCATGGGAGCAGTGAACTTACCTAAAAAGTAGATGTAACTTAAGGAAAGGCTGAGAATAAACCTTGCAGAGAAACAATAAGCAGAGGAGAGAGGAGATGCTGCTTCTCGTGGCTCTTTCTATTCCATTACCACTGATCACAAGTAGGAAGGCAGCGTATCTTCCAGCAGGAGATGTTGTAGTCAATCTTATGTTACCCTGATAAGCTTCAGTTTTCAAAGGATGAGGAAATTTAGGTCAGTTAAGGATCATTGGTTATAAGTTTTGTGTTGAGTTCTGGCTTTGTTTTTAGTACATAATCAGCTATGTGACCAGGAATTGTTTTCAAATTTGAAAAAGTTTCTGAACTATTCAACATTATTTTTTATTTCTTTTCCTCAGTCTCATAATATGTGAGTGAGCCAACAATTAATTACAGTCAGAAGACCAAAGGAAGTTGATTAGAGTTGGCTTTCATCAGCCTTTTATTCTTTTTAATCCCCTTTTTGTTTCTGTTCTTGACCTGCTTATTATGCAATGGGTGGTGGTTATCTGCCCCGAAACCCATCAAAGTTCTTTGGTTACCCAACCCAGGGAGTTCTACCAGTGAGATTATTAAATGAAAATACTAAAAAGTATGTCTGGACTTTATTTCCTCATGGTTCATTTTAAAAGCAATATTTTCATATAGGAATTATATGTAAAATAGCAAGTGGATATTTTTAAAGTTGTTGATATGGCAGCACCTATAGCTCAGTGGGTAGGGTGCCAGCCACATACACTCAGGCTAGCAGGTTCAAACCCAGCCCAGGCCAGCTAAACAACAACTGCAACAAAAAAATAGCCAGGAGTTGTGGCAGGCACCTAAAATCCCAACTATTTGGGAGACCGAGGCAAGAGAATCGCTTAAGCCCAAGAATTTGAGCTGTGATACTACAGCGCTCTACCGAGGGCAACATGGTGTAACTCTGTCTCAAAAAAAAAAAAAAAAGAAAGAAAGAAAAGAAAAAAATAAAGTTGTTGATATGAAAAGTTAAGCATTCTAGATTTAAATTAATTATAAAATAGCCATGCATAGATCACACACCTGTAATCCCAGGTTCTTGAGAGGCTAAGACAGGAGGATTTCTTTTTTTTCAATTTTTTGTTGTTGTTGTTGTTCATTTGTTTGTTTAGTAGGCTCAGGCAGGCTCAAACCCACCAGCCCCAGTGCATGTGGCTGGCACCCAAACCACTGAGCTCCAGGAGCCCAGCCAAGACAGGAGGATTTCTTGAGCCCAGGAATTTGAGACTTTGTATGGGACAACAGAGAGACCTCATGTCTAAAAATTTTTAAATAAATGAAAGTATATTAAAGCATTAAAAACAAAACAAAATGTGTTGCTTTCCAAAATCAACTTTACATGGTTGGTTATCTGAGAGAGGGTATAGGGATCCAGACAGTAAAATAATAACCTTAAATGTCTGTAGATTAGAAAGGGAAGGAGGAATAGCCTACATAGTAAATCTATAAATAATCAAAACCTTTACTTGAGTGCTAAGGAATTTGTTTGAGCTTATTGCAGCCAATAAGCCTTGGGAGAACAAAAACAAACCAAATGGGTCAAGAAAGATAGAATGGGAAAACAGAGGAAACTGTAGAAACAGCACCTAATATTTACAAAACGTTTGCTATATTTCATGCTGCAGCATGCACTGAAGTTGTCTGATTTAATGCTTTCCATAATCCTATACACGAGATACTATTACCTCGTTTTACTTATCAGGACACTGAGGCAAAGAGAAGTTAAGTAATTATCTAAGATAACGTAAAAAGTAAATGCTGAAGACCGCAGTCTGGTTCCAGAGCCTTAGTTTTTTTTTTTTGTTTTTTTTTTAGTTTTTGGCCAGAGCTGGGTTTGAACCCGCCACCTCCACACCTCCAGCATATGGGGCCGACGCCCTATCCCTTTGAGCCACAGGCGCCACCCCAGAGCCTCAGTCTTAACCAGTATGACGCATACCTATTCCAGTGAAACTACTGTCTCTCCATTAAATAGCTTCTTAATTATTGCCAATATCTCAGACTACTGAATCTAATTTGGAAAGGGAGATGACAACAAAAGCTGAAGGTTTGCTTTTGTCTTTTTGAGACAGAGTCTCACTGGACATAGAATGCTGTGGCATCGGAGCTCACAGAATCTCAAATTCTTAGGCTAAAGTGATCCTCTTGCCTCAGCCTTCCAAGTAGCTGAGACTACAGGTGCCTGACTAACAAAAGCTGTTTTAAAGGAGGAAAAGTCTGGGCATGATAGCTTATTCCTGTAATCCTAGTATTTAGAGAAACAGAGGAAGGAGGATCACTTGAAGCCAGGAATTTGATACCACCCTGGGCATCAAAGGAAGACCCCATCTTTATAAAAAAATTTAAAGCTTAGCTAGGCATGGTGGTGTACATCTGTGGTCCCAGCTACTCAGAAGGCTGATGTAAGAGGATTACTTGAGCCTTAAGAGTTCATAACTATAGTGAGCAATGATTGTACCACTGCACTCTCTAGGCTGGAGTGAGACTCAGTGAGAGAGAAAGAGAGAGAGGGGGTGGGGAAGAGAGAGATGTATACTCTTGAACATTAAGATCTAGAATAATTTTTAAGGGGTATATCAATTATATGTATTTACTGTAAAGCCTTTTGTAAGTATTTAAAAACAGATCTTTTGAGTAGTCAGGTCATTTCTCTAATTTTGTTTATGCTATTAATTTGCTTTATAAATAATTTTTTAAAAGATAATACAAAGATATGCATCAACTCAAGACCCGTACTGAAGTTTTCCTTAACTGAGGGACCTTTCCCTCTGCCAAAAAAGTAATACATGGTGGCTTGGCGCCCGTAACACAGTGGTTACGGCACCAGCCACGTGTACCAAGGCTGGCAGGTTCAAACTCGGTCTGGGCCAGCTGCACAACAGTGACAACTGCAACAACAAAATAGCTGGATGTTGTGGTGGGCACCTGTAGTCCCAGCTACTTGTGAGGCTGAGGCAAGAGAATTGTTTAAGCCCAAGAGTTTGAGGTTGCTATGAGCTGCAACAATATGGCACTCTACCAGGGGTAACATAGTGAGACTCTGTCTCAAAAAAAAAAAAAAAAAAATTATACATGATAGTGTTGTTTTTCATGACCACCCAGTTTCAAACTTCAGGCTGATTCCATAGGCCTGAGCCTTCCATAAAGCCTTTCCAAAAATATCTAGTCAATATTAGCCTCTCCCTTTCCTAGCTACCCTTTCTATTTATTATATCTACCAGATAGTCTAATATTTGATTTAATTATATTCAGTCTATCACTTTCTTATGTTCCTAGTTGTTTTATGAGTATGCTTATTTTTCCAAAGAGGAGGAAAAGAGATCTTTGAGATAAAAAAACCATGTCTTAGCTTCCATTATTGCCCATTTTATTTCTTTAAATATCGCTCACAAGGTACCTAATTAAATACAGGGAATGAATACTATTGCCTATTTAAGATTTTGTTTCTCTGCTCCTATTGCATTTGGCCATCAGGAAAAGGGTCAAAAGTTACATACTTTAGAAACCTACCTATAAAATGAAGGCCAACCACAGATCTTCCCAATGCAATTCACATTCCTTTTATTGCAGTTTTTGCTAGCGTATTGTAGTTCCAAAGTATCTTAGTTAGTATTTTGGTTTCTATGGGGAAAGAAAGAAAAAAAGCTAAGAAAAAAGGAAGGCCCTGACCTTCTATGGTTATCTACTCAGAAATAAAAAGTTTTACCTTATGTTACTTAGGTCCCAAGTATTTATTGCCTCTTGAAACATGAGGTCTGTAGAGCCTCGCTAACCCTTTTGTAAAGCTTTTGATTCACAGTCCAGTCCAAATAAAATTAAAATGACTGCTACCCAAAATAGGTTGCTAGACTGTAACATTTACTATGTTTAAAAAATCCATCTCTTCCCAGGCTTTATGGAAAGCTTACTGTAGCCTAAAGGGGTATAATGGTGGCCAGTAGTATCTATTAAAGAGCCTTAACAAACTAGTGGGGTAAGAACTAGAATCTCAATCAGAGAAATGGAATAAAGGTCAAACAGTAGGATTTATGCCTTAAGAAGGACCTTTAAAATTGATGATTTAGTATGTGCTTATTTTCTAACAATGTTTTTATGATAGTGATCGGCTTCTTTTCTCATTGAGCCTGTGTTTTGAATTATCTGAATAGGCTCCTATATTTTCAGGTGGGCATGCACACCTGTGTGAACCTAAAATTCAAGCTATGTGGAAAATAAAAATAGATGTTAAATGTGAGAAATGTGACAGAGTCAGAAGACTGAGAGCTCCTCAACCTTCTGTTGGTCACTTTCGTCACATACAGTACTTGGCATGTGAAAGGCTAGATGCAGACTATGCCTGGACCTGCAAAAAAGTATTTATGAATTGTAAGAGTTTATGAATTATTTTTAAATATAAAATGGCTTACCTTGAGTATTTTGTGGAGGCCTTAGTATATTTATATTGTATATTTCCCTTAATAGTAAATATATTTCATGAGCTCCCCCAAAATCCAGAAATTCTTTAGAAGCTGGGAATATCCACAGATAAAAGGTACAGGCCTGCATAGAAATGAAAAACTAAGATTCAAATAATACTTAGGTAGCATGATAGATTCAACAAAAAACAGACTTTATGGGTTTTTTAATATAGTGACATACACTAGAGTATGTGAGGTAATGGTACGTGATCTCATTTCTATATGTAGTATCAAATTGATAGGATAGTCACAATCTGGTTTATCGAAGATTAGGTAATTGGAAGATGTTAGTTTCATTTCCTGGTTTTCTATTCGATTCCAGATTGGACCAGGTATATTTTAAGCTCATAGAGGCTGCATCTCTGACTCTGCCCCTCCTCCTGCTGGTGTAGCCACTGCATGTATTATCATGGAGTTTTTGACTCTGTCTTAGCTGTGCTGCACCAAGGGCCAGGCGTGTTTTGAGTTCAGAGGCTGAGACTCTGTCCCAGCCTCACCCTGCGCGGGTTCCACCACTACACACATACTCTCGTGGAGTCTGTGTCTCTGTCCTAGCCGTGCTCCACAGGGGGAGGGTACTGCCAGGTGTATTTTGAGCTCTCAGAAGCTAAGCCTCTGTTCCATCCCTGTCCCACAGGGACAGGTAGGTTCTGCATCAGTATGCACTTTTGCAGAGTCTGCATCTCACTCTCATCCACACCCCAACTGGGCAGGTACAACTGCAGGTGTACCCCCAGTTCATGGAGTCTCTGTTTCTGTCCCAGTTCTGCTCCACCTGTGGCTGCTCCCAGAGTACAGACCTGGATCCCTCCAGTTACCAAGAGAAACAGGAAGTGTTTCTCCAAAATAAGACCTGGGGACCCGGAGTGTGAGCCCTGTTGCTGCTGCAGCTGCCATGCTCTGCTCCAGGCCACATTACTTCCTCTCCCGCTTGTTTCTATCACTCTGCAATCCGTACTTTATACTTATGCTGCTGTTTCAGCACAGACTTATAGCAGCCCAGGCCATGCCCACACCTCTCCAGGAATTGCCCAACACTCTGGACTCCACAAGGGTCAGGCTACCAGACCATTGGATGGGGTGGAGGAGTGGACTGGGAGTTTGGAATTGTGGGTAGAATATTTGTTCAATTTTATATCCAGCAGGAGAATCCCTGGGCTCACAAGTGGGATATCTCTGGAAAAGGAATTCTGGTTTTTAGCGTTTCTCTCCCATGGGATAAAATAAGATGAAATCTGAACTCTGCTTGCTTGTTTGTAGAAAGATCACTGTGTGCTGCTCTCATGGGGTAGGGGACTCGTCCACTTGGTGATGGGCTTTGTACCTATAGTTTTTTTCCTTGGAGTTGCAGCTCACCTCAGCAGGGGTGATGTGTACTCCACAATCTTCTCTCTTAGTTCAGCTCCTAACCATTAGCTTTTTGGAGAACCTTCTGTCATTTATCTCTCCTCCTGGATGGGAGCCTTTGTGGAAAGCTGGCTCCAGTTGGCCATCTTGCCTCCTTCCCCCTCATTTCATGTATCATATAGCTGTGAGATCTTACCAGAACCAAGAGAGATGAGGGAAAGCATAATGAACCCCGATCTATATTGCTTTCCTCTATTACATAATTTGCTAAAGAAAATGTCCATGACACAGATTTAATGTGAAAGGAAAGAAATAAATATTACACACAAATGGGACATAAAGAGAAATCAGGTGTAGCTATTCTCATATCAATTAAAAATTACTTTAAACCTGTAGTCCCAGCTATTAGGGAGGCTGAGGTTGTGATGCCCTGGCACTCTATTGAGGGTGTCAAAGTGAGACTCTGTCTCTAAAAAAAAAGGATAATAAAATTAAAAAATTATTTTAAACCAACAAGGCAAAGAAAGACAAAGAGGGTCATTATCTAATGGTGAGGAGAGCAATTCAATAAGACATACCAATTCTGAATATATACCCCAACACTGGAGCTCCCAGATACATAACAGATACATAAAGCAAATTATCCCAGTTAAGCAAATAAATAAATAATACCATAGTAATTTCTGGGGACTTAAACAACCCACCAGTAGAACTGTATCATCAAATAACAAAATAAACCCTGAAACAATGGACTTACGCCAGATTGTATATCAAATGGACCTAATAAATAATTACAGAACATTCTACCTGCAAACTATTGAGTTTACATTCTTTTCCCCAGAATATGGGACAATCTCTAAGACTAATCATATCTTAGGCCACAAAACATGGCTCAATAAGTTCAAAAATTCAAATTGATACCATGTACCATTATAGACCATAGAGGAATAAAACTAGAAATCAGTCACAAGAGAAACACTGAAATTTACACAAAGTCATGGAAATTAAACAAGCTGCTGCTGAATGATTATTGGGTCAAGGATGAAATTAGGATGGAAATCAAAATATTCTTTGAACTGAACAACAAACATGGCAGAAGCTATGAAAATTTATGAGACTCAGCAAAAGCATATCTCAGAGGGAAATCCGTAAACTTAAATGTCTGTATAAAAAAACAAACAAACAAAAAAAAAACAGAAAAAAAAATTAACAATCTAATGTCACATCTTAAGGAACTATAAAAGGAAGAGCAACTCAAACACAGTGCCAGCAGAAGAAAAGAAATAACAAAGTTCAGGCTAGAACTAAATTAAATGGAAAATAAAAAATACTACAAAGCATCAATGAAACAAAAAGTTGGTTTTTTGAAAAGATGAACTAAATCCTCTACTAGATTAACTAGAAATAGAAGAGAAAGAACCAAATAAGGTCAATCAGAAATGAAAAATGAGACACTACAACTGATATGACTGAAATACAAAACATCTGTGAATACTACAAAAATCTCTATGTACATAAACTAGAAAACGCAGAGAAAATGGACCAATTCCTGGAAACAAACTCCCAAACCTCAATCAGGAAAAAATAAAACTCCTAAACAGACCAATAATGAGCAATGAGATTGAAGCAGTAATAAAAAGCCTTCCAAGAAAAAAACAAACAAACAAACAAACAAAAAAAAACCTTGAACCAGATGGAGTCACAGCAGAATTCTAACAGACTTTCAAAGAGGAGCTGGTACTCATACTACAGAAATTATTCCATAATATTGAGAAGGAAGGAATTTGCCCCAAATCATTCTGTGAAGCCAGCATCATCTTGATACCAAAGCTAGGAAAAGGCACTGCAAAAATTTAAAACTACAGAACAATATCCCTTATGAATATTGATGCAAAAATCCTCAATAAAATACTAGCAAACAGAATTCAACAGCTGATCAAGAGGGCTTCATCCCAAGGATGCAGATGATTCAACATATGTAAATCACAGTGCCAGTACAGTGGTTACAGTGCCGGCCACATACACTGAGGTGGCGGGTTCGAACCCAGCCCAGGCCAGCTAAACAACAATGATAACTGCAACAAAAAAATAGGTGTTATGGTGAGAGCTGATAGTTCTAGCTACTTGGGAGGCTGAGGCAAGAGAATCGCTTAAGCCCAAAAGTTGGAGGTTGCTGTGAGCTGTAACACCATGGCACTCTCCTGAGGGTGACTCTACTCTGTCTAAATAAATAAACAAATAAATAAATAAAAATAAACTTGTGTAAATCAATGAATGTGATTCACCACATAAACAAATGTTAAAACAAAGGCCATACGAGCATTTCCAAAAGTGCAGAATAAGTATTTGACAAAATCCAACACCTTTCACGATAAAAATTCTCAACAAAGTAGGCATAGAAGGAACATATGTCAAAATTACAAAAGTCATATATAACCCATAGCCAATATCATTCTGAATAGAAAAAAGTTGAAAACATTCACCCTAAGAACTGGAATAAGACAAGGGTGCTCACAGTTGCTATTTATCTTCAAAAGAGTGCTGGAAGTTCTAGTCAAAGAAATCAGGCAAGAGAAAGAAATTAATGGTATCCAAATTGGAAAAAAAAGAGGTCAAACTATTGCTTTTCAATGATGACATGATCTTGTATCTAGAAAACCCCAAAGACTCCACCAAGAGACTCCTAAAATTGATAAATAAATCCAGCAAAGTTTCCAATTACATAATAAATGTACATAAATCAGTAGCATTCCTATACAGCAGTAATAGTTAAAAACAAAGACTCAATACCATTCACAATAGCCAAAAGAAAATCAAATACCCAGGAAAATACCAGAACCAAGGAGGTGAAAAATCTCTACAAAAAGAACTATGAAACACTGAGGAAAGAAACTGCAAATAATACAAAGAAATGGAAAGACATATTATGCTCATGGATCAGAATAATCAATATTGATAAAATGTTCATACAACCTGAAGTGATTTACAGATTCAATGCAATCCCTATAAAAATACCAACATCATACTACACAGACCTAAAAAAACTAATAATTCTATGCGTCATTTGGAACTAGAAAAGAGCTTGCCTAACCAAAGCAATCTTAAACAAAAAGAACAAGACTGGAGGCATCACATTACCAAACTTCAAACTATATGACAAGGCTATAATAACCAAAACAGTATGATATTGGTACAAAAATAGATATAGACCAATGGAACAGAACAGAAAACTCAAATATAAAACCATCTACATCCACATACAGCCAACTGATCTCTGAAAAAGTAGAAAAAATATATACTATGGGAAATAATCCCTATTCAATAAATGGTGCTGGGACCACATGCAGAAGAATGAAACAGAATCCTTATCTCTCACAACTCACAAAAATTAATTCAAGATGTACAAAAACTTAAATGTAAGGCATGAAACCATAAGAACTCTAGAAGAAAATATTAGAAAAATTATTCTAGATACTGGCCTAGGCAAAGAATTTATAAAGAAGACCCAAAAGGTAATCACAGCAATGACAAAAATAAATAAATGGGAACTGACTAAATTACAAAGCTTCCAGGCAGCTAAGGAAATAATCAACAGAGCAAATCAATTGCCTACAGAATTGGAGAAAATATTCCCAAGCTATACAGCCAATGAAGGGCTAATAACCAGAATCTACAAAGAACTCAAGCAAAGCAGCAAATAATCCCACTAAAAAGTGAGTAAAAGACACAAAGGGAAGCTTTTTAAATGAAAAAGATAAATGGCCAATAAACATATGAAAAAATGCTCAACTTCTCTAATCATCAGGAAAATGCCAATTAAAACCGCAATGAGATATCATCTTACCCCAATTCACATGACTTATTAAAAAGCCCAAAACAATAGATGCTGGTATGGAAGCAGAGAGAAAGAAATACTTATACGCTATTGTTCGGACTGCAAATTAGTTGCAAATTAGTACAACCTCTATGTACTAATGTAAACAGTCTGAAGATTCCTCAAAGAAATAAAAGTAGACCTACCATTTAATTAGGCAATCCCACTACTGCGTATCTACCCAAATAACAAGAAACCTTTTATAAAAAGACACCTGCACTTGAATGTCTATTGAAGTACAATTCACAATTGCAAAGATGTGGAATGAACCCAAGCGCCCATCAATTCATGAGTGGATTAACAGAAGGTGGTACATACACACACACACACACACACACACACACACACACACACACACAAAATGGAGTACCACTCAGGCATAAGAAAGAATGAATTAATGCATTTTCTAGCAATTTGGATGGAACTGGTGACCATTATCTTAAGTATGTAAAGAATAAAAAAACAAACAGCACACGTATTCACTATTAAATTGGAACTAACCAATGGAGTACATGTGTGAACAGAGACAAGTAAACCTCGGCCTTTTGGATAAGATCAAGTGTAACACCCAGTGAAAATCAAGGAGAAGTAATAAAAACCTACTTACTGAGTATAATGAACACTATCTGAGTGATGGGCACACTTATAGCCATGACTCAAGCATTATAAAAGTGATCCATGTAGCTAAAAACATTAGTATTTTTAAATAAAAAAATAACAAAGAAATGTCCATGAATTATACTGACTAAAAATGTAGTTCACAAAGGCAGACTATTTACATGGAAGTCCTTTCCTTAAAAACACTTTGAAATCATTGGTTCACATTGCAACTGTGTGACTTAGAACAGAGTAGTTCTACTGTAGTATTTCCATTGTGAATAAACAGAGACATGACTTCCATAAAGCTAGATACTCAATTAGAGATGTCTAGAGCAGGATGGAAAAGCATAGTCCATAAAGCCAAATCTAGCCCACTGTAAAACTTTATTAGTAAAGTTTTATGAGGACACAGCAATGCTTGCTCACTTATGTATTATTTATAGCTGTTTATATGACATGATGGCACAGCTTTGTAGTTGCAACAGAGACCGTTAGCCCACAAAGCCTAAAATATTTACTATTTGATTCTCTCTAAGAAAAAGTTTTCTCTAGTTCTCTCTAAGAAAATATTTTCATTATTTTCTCAAAAATGGCTAGAGAATTAAAACCCAGTTGGCTATTTATCACACATGCAACTTAACCAAATGTTTCTTGTCTCAGGAAATTTGATGAAAGAAATATCATATATTCAAGGAAATACAGTGTTAGAGAGAAAAATAAAACAAAACACACATTATTTTTCTGGTTGTGCTATTTGTTGTGTGACTCTGGGAAAGTTACTTCACCTCTTGGAAATTCAGTTTCCACACCTGTAAAATAAGGGATTTGCACTTTATGAATGTTAGCCATCCTTCCAAGTAAACTGTTATAGTCTATACAACTTATTTTACAGATTAGGAAGCAGTAGAAGGCATAAAAATTATTTTATTTTATTTTCTATTTCTCCATGTAGACAGAAAAGCTGTCAGGTACCTTAAATATCCTCCTCATCAAAACCCCTTTAAAAGTAAGTAGTACTAACTCAATTTTATGGGTAAGGATATCAAGGCTCCAGAAAGGACAGTGATTTGCATAAAGTTATCAGCATGTGTGTAATGTTCCATTGTCTAGTAGATTACTGACAACCTGGCATGTACAAAGTCAGGGGCTGTAAATTATAACACCTTATATAGCAAGGCAGGGTCTATAGTGAACAAGAGACTATTTAAAAGGAGCAGCTACCATTCAGTGAGAGTCAATTGCTGACATATAAGCATCTGAGTCCAGGATTGCCAGATATTTAGATTTTATGAGATGCTAGATATCCCAAATTTTATTTTAAATATTCTCATTTTAAATGTTGGTAATTGACTGAAATATTTAACAACAGAGTAGGCTGCATTTGGCTCATGGATGACAGTTTGCAAATCTATGTTAATTAAACTTATTTACATTGATAGATTAGTGAATTAGAATATATGGATATGCTGGGTGCAGTAGCTCAAGCCTACACCTAACACTCTGGGAGGCCTAGGTGGGAGGATCCCTTGAGGTCAGGAGTTCGAGACCAGCCTGAGCAAGCGTGACACCCCTTCTCTACTAAAAATAGCAAAAAATAGCTAGGTGTTGTGATGAATGCCTGTAGTCCCAGCTACTCCAGGAGACTGAGGCAGGAGGAATGCTTGAACCCAGGAGTTTGAGGTTGCTTTGTCTTAGGCTGATACCATGGCACTCTAGCCGGGGCAAGAGAGTGAGACTCTGTCTCAAAAATAATTACATGGATACCTCAACTTCAGTATGAACTCTTGATTATCCAAAATAATAAAAAGTAGGGAGAGATTACAGCATCAGTATTATCTTATTTCTATTGAATATTCTATTAGAAGCACTCATAGTAAAAGCAAATGATAGAAAAAAATTGGTTTTCCTACTTCAGGCCCTCTGGTGGAGGTATTAACAAATAGGCAAAGCATAAATAGGTCATCAGAAAAACAGATAATGGTTAACATTAAAACCAAAAATGTTTTTTTTTTTTTTTTTGAGACAGAGTTGTTGCCCTTGGTTGAGTGTTGTGGCATCACAGTTCACAGCAACCTCTAACTCTTGGGCTCAAGTGATTCTCTTGCCTCCAGCCTCCCAAATAGCTGCAACTACAGGTGCCCGCCACAACGCCAGCTGTTTTCAGAGATGAGATCTCACTCTGGCTCAGCTGGTCTCAAACCTGTGAGCTCAGACAATCCACCAGCCTTGGCCTCCCAGTGTGCTAGAATTACAGGCGTGAGCCACCTTGCCTAGACAAAAAAAAAAATCTATTCTTAAGTAACTGAGAGGGGCTTTATTTACATGATGTGGAATTCATATAATAATTAATTTCCATTGATGATTTTAAAACATAATGGGGATAGGCAGGAGTTACTTATTATAACTTTTAAAAGATTTGACAGTTAAGAAACATGCTGTCAGCTTTCTTTCTTTTTCACTTATAGAAAGTCATTCAAAAATATTGTACATGCTTGACTAAGCTGTATTTAAAGTAAAGGTTTTATCAATTAGTGGTTATCAAGGGATCAATAAAATTCTTAATTTTTCCATTCAGAAAGTCAGAAGCAGTATTTTATTATTTATCTTTTTGAAGTAGACATTAAAAAGCATAGGAAGAAGAGAGAAAAAATAACAATTAGCACTTTTGGGGGATATTTTTGGCTTTAATGAAACTACTTTGTATCCAATTATTCCTCCTTAAGGTGTTATAATTTTGAATTTGATCTAGTGGGATAATTTCACTTAAAAGTTTAAGTGAAATCCTTAATAAGGTACTATGAAAAAACTTTAGGTCAAATAAATTATTTTTTCTTATTGGCTTTAAGTAAAATTTTATATATATATATATATTTATAATTAAATCATAGCTGTGTACATTATGCAATCATGGGGCACCATACATTGGTTTTATATACCATATGACATATTTTCATCACACTGGTTGTGCTAGCCTTCCTGGCATTATCTTAGTTATTGTGTTAAGACATTTATATTCTACATTTAGTAAGTTTCACATGTACCCTTGTAAGATGCACCGTATGTGCGATCCCACTAAATTTTTAAAAGATATCTTCCCACTGGGGAAAAATTTTCAAAACTTAAACTGAAATTTTAAAGAAGACAAGACTAAAATAGTTGTCTTAAATCCATGACATCACTAGTAACATTATAATAAAACGTTACTGTATCATGCTCAAAAGTAAGGCTTTTGTATGTTATTCTTACTTCTGTATTTCTTCAGGTGAGAAGAAGCTCTCCCATATGTCTGTAACTTGGAAATAATTTATGGCTTCAAGTTTTATAAAAAAAATAAGAAGCCCACTTACATTTATAATTACTTAAGTACTTCACTTATATTGCATTTATTTAAAATGATGGGAACTGTTATTAAGTAAGTGATAAAGTATTGATAAAACTTGGACAAATAACTTGATCTCTCTGTTCTCATCTCTACAATAAGGATAACACTGCTATGAGAATTAAATAAACCATGTAAAGTACTAGAAAGAATCCTTAGCACATACTAATGTTAGCTCTTCATTGAATGGGTATATGGCACACTTGCTGGGCGAAGGACACAAGTATAATTTAGACTTTAACAGTTACAAAAGCTAAACTATGTAACTTAATTGCATGTACTCTCATAATAATCTAAAATAAAAAGTTAGCTCTTATTATTATATAATAAAATGGTTACTCACTCTTTTGTTGAGACAAATAACAGGCCACAGGCTGCAACCCAGTGTGCAACAGCAGCAGAGACAACCACACAGCAGCCATTTCACATTGATTGGGAGAGACTTTCTCAAACATGCATTCACGTGGCCAATGCTGGTCTTAAATTCTTCTGGGGCCACCTACAACAGGGCACAATCTTTAACAGTTTGTGGGCAGCTTTCTACTATTTATCCTTAAACCTAAGAAAAATGTTTGTTTTATTACAAATACTTTACGACATTACAAATGTCTAAATACATATCCTACCCATAAATATATATCACATACTCTTGGATTACATTGCAAAGCAAAAGAATATAATTAATTTCATGTTCATAGAACTTAGTCTGATGTTCAAACACTTCTGAAATGACCAACAATAAAATGGCAGTGATAAAATTGATGGTAAAGGATACTTGTTTAGCAGTTTTCTTACCAAATATTCTTATTATCAAAGCAGTATTATTTATAGTCTCCAGTACTTTAAAATTGAGTGAGATGAGAAGCAAAATAAAAACATAATAAGAACTCAAAATACTACTAGAAGGAATGGAATTAAAATTAGACCTTGGCAATATTCCTAGACTTTTTAAAAGACAATTCTCAAACATTTTTTCCCTGGCAAATCTGAAATAGAACAATTTTAATACTTGCCATTGTTTGCATGGAAAAGTTACACTAAAAGACAATGCCTAGTGGTTATATTCAAAATGGCCTATTAATATTATAACAGACTCATAATTGCTACAAACCTTGAAAGCTGAAAGGCTTTTAAATTCACAGATTTAATTTTTCTAGTTACTACCTCCTGGAGCCATTCCTGGACAGGCTCCTTGTGACTCTCTGTGAACAATGACAAAGTCAATTCAAAGGCATGAGTATGACTGGCATAATCAGATTTATGCCAACAATTCTGCTTGAAGGTTATACAATTTAATGGTCTATTAAAAACATAATAGTTTGGTATCAGTGAAATCACATTTCTAGATCACAAAAATGATTCTCTTCAATGAATCCCCAACAGTGAAAACAAAAAGATTCTCTTTCGTTAAGAAAGCCATTAGAATATAAATTTTATGGGAAAAATTTCAGCATCTGGGTATAAAAGCAAAAATTATGAATTTGTTAGAAAAGCTGCTACAAAACAATTCTATTACAGAGCTTTACTACTCTTACAAATAAAAACTGTACTAGAGCAATCAATTTATTAAATTATTGTCTTAATAGAGATGTTTCAGAATCAAAACTACAAAATGTATATTTATTAGGACATGTTATAAAGATACACGAGCACAAAATTCAGCCCAGTCATGACTACAAAATTGAAGATACACATATGAGCTTTATTAGAATTGCCGATGTCCCCAGTAAGGTTAACTGTTTAGTCCACAAATCAGATTTTCCTCCTAATATGTTAACCAAAAAGAGTTGTGAAATTATAATATTCAAAAATATGTTTACATGGGACAAGTTAACTAATCTTATTCTCCATCTAGATTGTCAGTAACATGATGTAAAGACAATCACTGCATACAAACAATTGTAATTAAATGACAAAATTTCTGAGGTAAGTATGAAATAAATTCAGAGAACCATGCCTTATTAAAAACTAAAAACACTAACAAGCTAAGGACATGAGACAATAAATCAAGAGATGTAGATCATAGTTATTAGCTATAAAAAATGTCAGGCAAAATCATTTAATTTTTCTGAGTATAAATTGACCATCTATAAAATAACAATAATAATATTTGTTTCACATACTTCACAGGGAATGGAAAATGCAACTTTATAAAGGACCTCCTGACTAGGCGCAGTCGCTCATGCCTGTAATCCTAGAATTCTGGGAGGCTGAGATGGGTGGATTGCTTGAGCTCACGGGTTCAAGACCAGCCTGAGCAAGAACAAGACCCTGCCTCTAAAAATACCCAGGCATTGTGGCAGTTGCCTGTAGTCCCAGCTACTCGAGAGGCTGAGGCAAGAGAATTACTTGAGCCCAAGCATTTGAGATTGCTGTGAGCTATGACGCCATGGCACTGTACAAAGAGTGACAAAGTGAAACTCTGTCTCAAAAAAAAAAAGAACCTCCTGAAAGGAATGCTTTGGGAAAAAAAAAGTCTATGAATCATCTCTCTAAGAAGATTTGAAGAAAGGAGAGAAAAGCTCTTTTGCATGGAGTCTTAGCTGAAGGCAAGGGGTTTAATCAGGTAAGTCTTACTATTCCACAGTTTTGCTATACATTACATTATAAATAAAAATAATCTGCTTCATTTTGAATGCAGATTCAATGTTTAGTTCTTTAATTCTTCAGTAAAAAAACAAGGTGCTCTCTCTAAAAGCAAGGTACAAAGTTATTATCTTAAGATTTACCACAATATTCCACTTCTTTTTTCCTAAGGAATCACTGAGTAACCAAATGGAAGTTAAAATAAGGAACTATGTATGTATATAGCTATAATTGGTAATAGTACGTTGCTATCAACTCTCTTTAAATCGTGTATCTAGAATCATGAACACATTTCTAAAATATGGCAAATTTTTATATAAATTCATGCAAATCATAACACTGTTAAATCTGTCCATTTATAAATTTAGCTGCTTATAATTATAATTTAAATTTTTATTTAAAAGTAAGCACAAGCACAGATGAAAAAATAAAAAAGGCTAAATGCAGAAATGAGTCAGTTCAAAAGGAAATGTTTATAAGGAGGCTTAGAAAAGAAAGCTTCATTCATGGTGTCAACTGGTCTGTGAAACTAGTGTATGATGCCCCATGATCATACCAATGTACATAGCTATGACTGATTAAAAAAAAAAAAAAAAAGAAAAAAAGAAAAGAAAGCTCCATTTATACTAGGGATAAATAGTATTAGAAGTCTGAGGGAGATTAAATTTAGAGAATAAAATGAAAGAGAACAAGAAAAACTGGCTTTTTATTAAAACACAATAAAATAAATTGTATGCTATATAAAACTGGTTATAAAGTTTGTCTTTTACTATACACTTCTGGAAATGAAAACAAAATCATTCCTAAAATGTGACAACTTTCCTTCTCTGCCAACACTTTCTGCTTTTAATACATAATAATCTCTGGTATACTCTCTTACCATAGACAAATTAAAATATTCAAGTTACTAAAAATGATCATTCAGATATTCATATTTCTTAAGTTATAAAACAAAATACTAGAATTTCAAACTAAAATTCTACATTTTGACTTTAAAAGGAGGTCAGATGGCTCTGAAGGAAATCTGTATTTGAATAACAGTAAAAATCATAAAACAGAGATAAAGGCATGAGAAATGAGAATTGGGGGTGGCACCTGTGGCTCAGTGGGTAGGGCGCAGGCCCCATAAACTGAGGTTGGTGGGTTCAAACCTGGCCCCAGACAAAACTGCAACAAAAAAATAGCCAGGCATTGTGGCAGGCACCTGTAGCCCCAGCTACTTGGGAGGCTGAGGCAAGATAATCACCTAAGCCCAGGAGCTGGAGGCTGCTGTGAGCTGTGATGGCACAGCACTCTACTGCGGGTGATAAAGTGAGACTCTGTCTCTACCAAAAATAAATAAATAAAGAAATGAGAACTGGTTAACTCCCAATTTTAAACAATGTGAAAGAAATGTTTAATTAACTGTGTAGAATCAGAGTTAGCAACATTTTACTCATTTACTTCCATATAATTGAGTATCTCTAGTGATAAAAGTAAGATGGAAACCCCTTACTTTCCAGCCGAACAGTAGGTTATAAAGAAACATTTCATTCCCTTTTACTCTCTTGGAAAGAAAAAAGAAAACTACATCATAAAGGTGGGGGGAAAGTCATAATGTTTTATAATAGAATGCAGGAGATTCTGCAAACAGAAGAAAATCTAAGCAAACCCCAGCAGAATTGATTTTTCTTCTTTAATCCTGGGGAGAACATGATTATCAATCACCTGTCATATCAGACCACAATAGAAAAGATACCTTTTTATACCTTTCAGGGGTCCTCAAACTTTTTAAACAGGGGTCCCTCAGACCGTTGGAGGGTCGGACTATAATAAAAAAAAAAAAAAACTATGAACAAATTCCTATGCACACTGCACATATCTTATTTTGAAGTAAAAAAACAAAACGGGAACAAATAAAATCATACTGCCTCATGTGGCCCACAGGCCGTAGTTTGAGGACGCCAACACTGCACAGTAATCTCCCCCTTTACACCATTTAATTGCTTCAAGCTGAGAGCTGGAAGCTTTGATTTCACTTCTAAAGTTCTGTAGTTCTTTCATTTTCTGGTCACCAAAAAATGTGTGCCTATGCCTGCCTGAATGTTCTGTCATGACAGGAGGACTTATCTTTAGTGAAATAGTACAAAAACAATCTTTTCTGAACTTAAGAAGAAAAAATTAATATTGAGCCACACAGAGCCTATCAGAATAACTTTTTAGGTTTTCAGAATTTACTCTGCAATTTTACTTAGCTCAGGTAGACATAAAAGCTATTTGGAATTTCATTCATACAGGAAGACTGGTTTTGTACAAGCTATATTTTCTACATTTATTCATATTTAAATATTTTAACATATGAGCTATTAAGTTAGAAGTTCAGACCCTTTTTTCCCTCTTTTAATTCTTTTTAAGATTATGTAAATTCATTTTGCTTATTCCCCCAAGTTATCAGAGAAGCATTTTGATAATCCAAAGGAACCTACACAAATGAAGGAGAAAAATTATCTCATTAAAGAGAAAATAAATAAAACCAATGCTACCACCATGTGAATTTCCAAAAATCAGACCTTCAGAATTCCTTTTAGAGTTTTTCTCATCACCCAACACACACTAAGAAAATCATCATGGTATCATTTATGCCTTACCTAATACATGAGAAATTTTGCATAGTATAAATAATGCACATTGAATAAATATCCATGTACCATTATAGTATGTGCTACAGAAATAGTCACTTGGAAATAATGGATATCTTTAAGATTAGCTCATATCCACATGAATTAGGTTGTATGAATGCATATCAAAAGCTGCTTACCATTCTTACTCCTCTAGTTTAAAAAAGTATACTACATTTTAGGCCAGAGGTATTTTTAGCTTTAGATGGGTTGGAAAGAAATGAAGAGGTATGAAAAGATATTCTAAAGATTCCTCAAACACATAAAATTGTCCATTTTCAAAAATAGATAATTCGTATGGCCTAGGAACTCCATTCACTAACATAAATTTTAGGATATGCATTTTCTATAATTTCTTGGACCTGTAATGCAAACTTTAAAAAAACTAAGTCAATATTAAAGCTAGACATAACTGCCCAAACAACACATGCAGCAGCAGAAAGGGAACCATGAAGAATATGTTTGCCATTGGAGCACTAGTAATTTACATTCCCTGTAGTTTTAATGTTGAATTTTCCATCTTTCTACAAATACGTTATTACTCAAGAGATATTTCCACAGCTATTTTATTTATTTGGAGAAAACAAATGAATGTTTAATTTACGTAAAACAAATCTAAATCTAGGCTGCTGCTTTAGCTGATGAATTATGCTAAACAATTACGATAGGAAAGTATAATATACTACAAAATGAAGCCAAAATCTCACACCAAATGGTTCAAAAAAGTTGAAAGGTCACGAATTTTCTAGGACTAACTTATTCAGGGACTATGATCAGCTGCTTATTACTATATGGAAGGATTTGATACTATAACTCAGGAGAGATAAAAAAGATCATCAGTCAATAGGACGAATTAGTGGTGGGATGAAGAGAAAATGTTTTTACTTAAATGATGAAAAAGTGAGTGCAATTAAAAATGGAATGACTTGTATATAAAACCAGTGCATGATGCCCCATGATTGCATTAATGTACACGGCTATGATTTAGTTTAAAAAATGGAATTGCAGTAAGTAAATTGAAAACACAATCAGGGTGAAACTGGGATACACTGATGATGAATAGTCAATAGCAACCACAAATGAACATTGGGGAGCTAATAAGTACCTATAATGTACTAGTAATTTTATATATACTATCTCATTTAAGCTTAAAATAAGATGTGAGGTAACTATCAGCATTATCTCTATTTTTCATAAAAGAATTGAGGCTCAGAAAAGTGGCTTGCCCAAGGTCACATAGCTAATAAGTGACACAACTTAGATTTCAACCGAGATATGACAGTAAACCTTATTTATTCTGTCTCAAGGTAGCTCCGATTTTTCAGGGGGAAAATCAGGAAAATAAAGTACAACATAACTTTCAAGGTTAAATTAAACAGAATTTCTTATGACTAACATCTTTCTTTGAAAAAAAGAATTATGCCTGTTGTCTTTTCTACTAATCTACAAGGAGGCTGGGAAGAAGACCAAAAGTGAGAGTAAACAGCTGGAAAATGCGTCATGACAAAAAGAAGTCAGTATCTGTAGAAGCATCTTATTCCATTCTCAAAGAGTCAGAACAAGAGAGAACAAATTAAAACTAAATTAAGGTTCAAAAATGAAAACAGTACTAAAAGATATTCAGCAAACTGCCTCATCCTCACTCTTATTTACAGCCATCTCATTCCCCTTCTCTCATCAAAAAAAAAAAAAAAAAAATAACTTTTATTAGTTTCGTGTATATCTTTTTAAAATTCTTTTACAAAAATATAATTATTATGTGCTTATTGCTCCCATTTCTTATATTATATATATACTTGCTTTTCTCACTAACAATATGAGAAAAATTCACATTAAAACAATGTAACATTTTGCCTTAGGCACAGTCTCCTACTTTTGGGCCTAGAAAGTTAGCATTATGGTTATAAGATGATTTTCCAAATATAGTTTCTTTAAAAAAAGTGTATATATTTAAAGTGTACAACATGATGTTTTTATATGCACACAGTGAAATTACTATAGTCAAGTAAATTAACATACTCATCTTTTCATATACTTATCTTTTTTGTGTATGTAGAAAGAGCACCTGAAATCTACTTTCTTAGTAATTTCCAGTATACAATACAATATTATTAACTATTCTCATCATGCTGTACATAAGGTCTCTAGACTTACTGTTTCAAATTCTAGGAAATATTTGAATTTGCTGGAAGATAACTACTGATTATAGAGGAACCAGGAAACAGAAAGGTAATTTATTACAGTGAGTCCAATTTTAGAAACTCAAAACTACCTAAAAGTCAGAAAAATGCCTAACCAAAATTTGATTTTTTTTTATGTATAACAAATCATACTATATTGGCACTTTAAAAATTAATAGTGATACATTTAAAAAATTACATTAACTCTAAAAACATTGGAAATTACTGACCTGAATGAAAACAATTAAAGCTACCTGTGCTGAGAAGAAATGAAAAACCGGAAAAGCTGAGCAAATAAATAAATAATAGATGGCTTTAATGAACAATGGACAGAATAATTGGTCAGAGGCTGGTAGTCATAGAGATAGCTTTCAGTTACTACCAAAACAGCTTCCAAGCAGAGGCCTCCTGCTATTTAACTTTATTACTAATGATTCAAAACATTTGTCCTAACACTGACTAAGCCATCAAACATTGCTTTAGAATTGAAAATTCAAAGCAGGCTCTCACTTACCTTTCCTGTTAGAACTGAGGGAAATTCAGTATCAAACTTGTTGCTCAAGCCAAACCTTAAAAACAAAGACAGAACAAAATATATTCTACCCAGTACATTTAACTCTTTCCCTTTTTATAAATGAACTTACAAACTCATGCATTTTTCTTTTGATTTAAAAAATGTGTCCTGAAAAATATTTTGATTATTTATAGAAAATAAATCTTTGATTATTAATCCAAATTAATAGTAAATGAAACTTAACAAGGAGCAAATGTTAAAGTGGATTGTAACTAGACCCATAATATGAGATTTAAAAGTAAATTTCAGAAACACTTCTATAGAGGTGGAAATGTCAATTTTTGATTTAAACATTTCTATTAAAACCCTCTTTAGTTGATAATTGCTGGAACTGGATGATGGGTAGTATATGAGAGTGTATTATACTACTCATTCCACTTTCAGGAATGTGTATGCAAAAGTTCCTAATAAAAAGTACCTCTTCTTCCACTAAGATAGCCTTTGAAACTATAGAGTTTGACAACACTGAACCAGTTACTATTCAGACATTCAAAAGCTGATCCTTATAAATGGCTTTCATGTGTGAACTCAACCTATTTTAAGAAAAGACTCCAGCCTCAAAAGATCTCTTTCTGTACACTCACTGACATCTGTACTAAGAAGTAAAAAATGAATTTTACAAGCCTTTGCTCACCTGCTTGTTGATTTCAGAAGGAATAACACAGGTCACTTCCTGAATGTTAGATGATATCATATCATACCATATTGACTACAATTTTATGTTAGTGGAGGATAGGTTGTCAGTAAAAAGGAAAAGACATTATAATTTATTGGGAACTCCACATGAGGCACACAGTAACAATAACAGTTATCAATAACTATGTACTTACCATAGGATGGACATTGTGCTAAATAATATAGTCATGCACTGCATAATGATGGATGTATTGGTCAATGACAGAATGCATGCATAAACGATAATAGTCCCACAAGATTATAATAGTGCTCAAAAGTTTCTATCACCTAGTGACATTGTATTGCTTGCAGTGTCATAGCATAAGGCACTACTCCATGTTTGTGGTGATGCTGGCATAAACAAACCTACTTCACTGCCAGTCAAATAAAAGTATAAAGCATATAATTATGTACAGTACATAATACTTGATATTGATAATAAACAACTATGTTACTGGCTTGTGCATTTTCTATACTTTACTTTTTAATCTTTATTTTAGAGTGTATTCTGTCTATATATAAAAAGTTAACTATAAAATAGCTTCAGGCAGGTCCCTCAGGAACTATTCCAGAAGAAGGCATTGTTATCACAGGAGATGACAGCTCCATGTATACTACTGTCCCTGAAGACCTGCGAGTGCGACAAAATGTGGATGTGGAAGATAGTGATATCAGTGATTCAGACCCTGTGTAGGCCTAGGCTAATGTGTGGGGTTGTGTCTTAGTTTTTAACAAAAAGTTTAAAAAAATTTAAAAGTAGAAAAAAAGTTTATAGAATAAGGATAGGAAGAAGTATTTTTGTACAGCTATACATTGTATTTTTGTTTTACAAAAGTCAAAACATTTTTTTAAAGTTTATAACGTTTTTAAAAGTTTATAAAGCTAAGGTTAATTTGTTATTGAGGAAAATTTTTTTTTTTATAAATTTAGTATAGGCTAAGTGTACAGTGTTTATAAAGTCTATAGCCAGATACAGTAATATCTTAGCCCTTCCTATTTACTCATAACTCACTCATTGACTCACCCAGAGCAATTTCCAGTACTTGCAAGTTCCATTTATGTTAAGTGCCCTATATAGGTGTACCATTTATTTTTTATATCATATGTTTATCATACTTTTTGGATAGAAAAATTATATATTTTGAAATACAGTAGAACCATCATAGTTCACCACCTCCCTACATTGACCACCTCAAGTTGAGTTAATTTTAGACCAGACATGACGCACATCACATGTATGTATCAGTACAGTAAGCCTAGTTCCTTATGTTGACCACCTCTGTATGCTGACCAGTTTGTTACAGCCCCTTGGATGGTCAACTTATAGAAGTTCTAATGTAGTTCAGAAATTAATTAGCAATGAATTTAAGTACATTAAAAAAAATCTTTCATTAGTACTTTTCAGGTCCGTACAACATGTCATGAGAATATAATACACAGACACACTTTCCCTTTAAATCTATACACTTAAAGTGTAGCCAAATTTAAAACATGATGGGATACCCCTGTGCATGAATATTTATGGAAACTTTCTCCTGATGCTTGAAAAATTGACAGTGTAATATTATATATTTGCAATTATATGCTAACTCAGTAATAAATGACATGACAAATATTTCATAGTGCAAGAAATATATTTCATTTAAATCATTTAGCTAGTTAAATGGCAGCTATCACTAATCAAAAGATCTATTTAATTCATTATTACACAAAGAGTAAATTCTTATTATGCAACAAAGAAACATGCAGTTTTCATTTGAAGATACGACATATTTTAAAGTAGAGATCTATTTCCATATCTTGTCTAAATGCCTTTTTTAAAAAATTTTTTGAGAGCGAGTCTCAGGATATTGCCCTGGGTAGAATGCCATTACATCATCATAGCTTACGGTAACCTCAAACTCTTGAGCTCAAGGCTCAGCCTCCTAAGGAGCTAGGACTACAGGCGCCCACCATGACATCCAGCTAGTTTTTCCTACTTTTAGTAGAGATGCGTTCTTTCTCAGACTGTTTTTGAACTCTTGAGCTCAAGCAATCTACCCACCTCAGCCTCCTGGAGTGACAGGATTACAACAGGCATGAGCCACCACACCCAGCCTTCTAAATAATGCCTTTTAGATGAAATGTCAAGAATATGTTCCTACCTCAATTAGAGACTGCTACCATTTTAGTTTTTGCCACCTGCTATTATTCCACTAGATCAAATATGTAGTGGAAACAGACATGCATCCCTTTAAAATGTATAGAATGTTTTTCTTGTTTTAAAAATCCTTAGCTTTGCTATTTTCATTTCACTTATCATCAGAAAATGAACTTTCCAATGTTTTCATTTCTCCAATATGCCTTCCATTCTTAAGAAATTTTGCAACCTGATTTTTGAGGTTGTAATTTTGCTGAAAATAATTTCTTATTCAGTAAATTTATGCAGAAAGACAAATTCATCTCCCTTATTGCCAAATTCAATGTCCTCTTGTCAGAACTTTTTTTCTTGACTTTGCAGCTATGACACTGTTGATCACTCCCTTCCTAACCACTCCCATTCTTTCACTTTTTCCTGAACACTCTTGTCTTTTTTCCAAAATTTAGTTTTTAGTCTGTTTTTCTTTCTAAAGGAACTATAATAGTTCAACTGTATTTGATAGTTTTGACAATCATGTCTATGCTGATGATCACCAATTTCTCTAGTAATATATTTTCAAATATGCTCTAGTCCTTCATTTCAAATTGTATAATGAAAATTTCCATTTGGATATCTTGCCACAAAACAATAACATCTTATGTGAAACATGTCTAAAAGTAAATGTTACCTTTTCTTGAAAATGGGTTCTCCTTTGCAAATTCTTCATCCACATGAATGGCACATTACTCTCTTCCTTTAACCTAGATCTTGGTATCATATGCACACCTTCCTTCTTTTTTTTTTTTTTTGCATGTTGCTTATAATCAAGTGATCTCTAAGTCTTACTATTTGCTTCTTTAAAGTCATTCTCATCATGATTCCTTCCTTTCCATTGCCACTGTTAAATGGGCTCCTTTGTTTATGTAGTTCCTTTTGTTTCCTCTCCCTAGTTTAAGTCCTATGCAGGCTTCCAGGCTTAAGTTCCAACTCCTGCTGTAATACCTTGAATGTGTAAGCCTTCACGGACTTCCCTTGTCTGAACACTCACTACCATTTATAATCTATCCTGTACAATTAAACAGTTAATAAAATGTTATCTTTTACTGTTTGCTCTTCTATGTCAGTATCTTAAAAGCAATTTTCCTGTTAACTCTGTAAAGCAAGGCCAGTACTTTGTTTTCTCTGTATTATTCACACAGCTTAGCAAAGTGCTCAAGTTCTAAAGAAATGCTTGCTATACTCACATTTCTTTTCTTTTCTGACATAAAAGGGATACCTTTTCTAAAATACAAAAAATATATTAGAAATGGTAAAGAAAGCATAATTTTACTTCTGAAAATACTCCCCTATGACCTACATATATCCACACCAAGAAGTATGAACTAAGGCAAACCAGGCCCCATACTCTCTCATAATTTTGACTGATAGCTTGCCTATCAGGGATTTCTTTCCTTAACTTTCCCCTTTGGAGATTTAGCACATTAAAAAAAAAACTTTAAAAAGCTTAGGCCCAACATTTCACTCAGTAGCTACTAGCAAAATGTTGAAATGGTTGCTGCTGAGTAAACACCTCAGTTCTGTTTCATAAATAAAACATTAAGTAAAGAACTATGAGTCCACAGAGGACAGACAAACTCATCTGCTGATTACTGATCAGTGATAGACATAAGCCAGGATGTGGGACTATTCAGCGTTATACAAACAGGTACTTACTTGGGAACTGTTTACACTGTTGTTTTATCATTTTATTGACTTTATTAAAAATAGACTCTATTGTGTATTTGAAGATGACCCAGTTTATTTTTATCAAGTGGCTTCAATGCTCAAATTATGAATTTCTTGTAACAATTATTTGAAGTAAACTAAGGCAAAGGATGGGTCCTCTAGTAGTTGTTGTCTCTTCTCTCCCTCCTTACATCTCTCACAATTTTCATCTTTTTGAAAGTGGCCATAAATCAACCTTTTAAAGTCTTGCACAAATCAAAGTTGACTTGCTCGGTTTGTTTAAGAAAACAGTATAGCAAAATTCTGCCAACAAGAAACACGATTTGAAATTTGTGGACTGAACTCTAAAATTTCTATACCAAGAAAAAGGGAAGGAAGGCTATGCCATAATGTCATACATATAATACAAAGACTTGTTTTCTTTTTAAAGATTCTAGTTCAATCTCTTTAATCTTTCATATAGAAGTAATTATGTCTTACCACACTATTCAATGGCAAATAACCATATCTTTAGTAGTCTCAAGGCCTAAAACTATATAAAATATTCACCGTATATAAACACAAATAATGTATCACTGTAATTCCTCAAAGACATATGTTTATAAAAAAGGCCTTCCATTTCCTAATTTCAGAAGTATCAACATTTGTGGTGCTAAGCTGTTGCAGAAATGCATTGTTTAGTAAATTTAGCCATCTTTTTCAGTTCTATAATCTGATAACTTCAGCTTTTTAATGAGAGAATTTTATGAGTCCCCGAGAATTGATAATCTGTCATCTCTGCTAACTTCTAGGCAGGTGTAATATTAAAGGTAAATATCTATTTTAAGTAATGTAAAGAATGCAGTAATGTCTGATAAATAAGAAAAACAATCTCATGTGATGTAATTTTTTCTGTATTTCAAAACACTGGATCCAACTATGTACCCCCCCAAAATTAACAAAATAGTGATAAATATTATATCACTCAGATGGATAGTATTTCTGAAATACTTAATACTTTTAAGAGCCATTTCATTATGTGTATTTCTATAATCTCAAATCTATGGAAGTTAATTTAGCCACTTTTTTTTTTAAATTGGAAAAAAGATCTCCAAATATCCATTTATGACCATCATTTCAGAATTAGATGGTTAGTTGTCTTGCCTTCATCCTTGTTACCCTCACATCCATCCCCTAGCCTGGTGCTAGATTAAGACACCAAAATTGCATATCTAGATGACCTAACCATTACAATTTATATGGTTAGGTCATTCTACTTAAGAAATTATATAATAGTTTATTGCATGTTAGAAGCTTCCTAGTTGTTAAAACAACTAGGGAACCCAAAATATTAATATAATACAAAGAAACAAGGGTATTCTGACACATAGGGGCTAGCTTATCAAAGCTTTCAGAGGTAAGCCCATGCCATAAACCCTATCACTGGAACTAGCAATATTATTGTATCCATATGCTCAGAAAGAAGTACTCTCCATGGTGAGATTCAACTAATTACTATTTGTTGAGTGGGCATATCAAGTGTTATTAAAGTAAACTGACAGAGGCAGTGCCTATGGCTGAAAGGGGTAGGGCGCCAGCCCCATGTGCCAGAGGTGGTGGCTTCACACAGAGCCACGGCCAAAAACCTCAAAAAAAAAAAAAAAGTAAAAAAAAAGTAAACTGATAGTCATTCAACTCACTTCATGTCAGGCATTGTGCTAGGCACTGAGGATTCAGAGAGAATCACAAATTGTTCATGCACTGCAGCTTCTACTGGGGGTAGAGAAGACTTGCAGGAGGTGGTGACATATGGAGAGTCTGGGCAAGGGAAGGTGGAGTTCCATTCTAGATGGAGGCCTCAGCTGAGGAGAGGCAATGAAATAACAAACAGCTGAAGAGGAACATATAAGCAGATTAAGCTGATAGATAGGCAGGGTCCAGACCCTGAGTAAAGGGGAAACCATAGAAATAACTTCAAGCAGGAAAATTGGTTTGGTTAGATATGCAATTTTGGTGTCTTAATCTAGCACCAGGCTAGGGGATGGATGTGAGTGTAACAAGGATGAAGGCAAGACAACTAGTTAGGGTAGTAAAAGGAACCTGAATCAGGGAAGTGAAGGTACAGAGGAAAAGAAGAAATGTTTAGGTTATATGTTGTTAATACTGTATTTGTTGATTGCTTCAGGGATCCTCAAACTTTTTAAACAGGGGGCCAGTTCACTGTCTCTCAGACCATTGGAGAGCCGGACTATAGTTTTTTTAAAAAAAAAAACAACTATGAACAAATTCCTATGCACACTGTACACATCTTATTTTGAAGTAAAAAAACAAAACGGGAACAAATACAATTACAGTGCCTCATGTGGCCCGTGGGCCATAGTTTGAGGACCCCTGGCTTAGCTGTTGAAAGAGTAGGAAGGAGAACCAAGGTTGAATAATGGGAGGTGTGAGAGAGAGTGGGTGGATGAGTTCTGTTTGAATATGTTGAATTTAAGGTGACAGTGGATCACTGAGTGAAGCCTAGATAAGGGCCTCAGCAGAGTCTGGTACAGAAATCCGTATTTGGGAGACATCATATAACTGAAAACATTAGTTGTAAAATGAAACCACCAGTTGTAAAATGAAACCACCTAGGGAGAGTAGGGAATAAGAAGATTATCAGTGTGAGAACAAAACTCTGAAGATCACTGATATTTAAGGGGCAAAAGAGAAAGAGAAGCCTATGAATGAAACAGTTAAGGAACAGCCAGGAAAGTATAAGGAGATCCAGAAGAGTGAAGTTGCCAAGGAGTTCTGAGGTTTGTTTGACTAGCAAAATGTACTTTCTAAAACCAGAATTTGAACACTTTTAGAAAAGATATATACCTTCCATTTCAACAAAGTCCCCATGTTCTACTCATGCTGTACTATTCTCTGTGACTTGCCTTGCTTCTACATGCCTGTGTGTTTGTGACCCCAGAGTAGAAGCTTCTATAAAAGGAGTCATCATAAGTGTCAAATACAGCACAGAGGACCAGAGGATAAGGAAAGAAATAAGTCCACTGATTTATCAACAAGAGGGTCATGGTTATCATAATTGAGGACAGTTCAGTGGTTGTGGTAACAGAATGTAGACCACAGAGATACAAAGAGAAAATAGATAAGGTGAAAGTAGCTACTCTTTAAAAATTTAGAGAAGGGAGATTAAATAGTAACTAAAAAGAACATGGGTAAATGAAGGCTTTTGTCTGCGTACATTATATGTTTACAGGAAGAGCTAGGACAGAGGCATTAAGAAGTAATATTGGAGAGACAGAGGTTGCCTGATGGAGAAAATCTGGGAGGCAGCTGAAGAGAAAGGTATGGAAGGTACAATGGAGGGCTGAGCACTGGAGAATTGGAGGGACTCCTTAAACTCTGAGGTTGGAGGAAGAAGGCACAGAAACTCAGACCTAACTAAGATCCACTGTAGGTTTGCAGCAGAAAAGTGACAAGATTAAACTGTGTTTTAAGAAAACTAGTTAGGCACAAGCATGCAGGATGAATTGGAGTAGGGAGAGGCAACAGACTGTGGCAATACTTCACGCAGGAGATGAAAGCAACCCAAACTAGAGTGGTGCCAAATAGGAAAGAAGAAAATTAAAAATTTAAGAGACATTTCAAAAGGTATGACATGATTCCAAAGATAGACTATTATAGGGGAATTCAAGGAGAGGGAAGAATCAAAATTGTCTATTTCAATTCTAAGAGATTAAAGTGGTGGCATCAGGGTCAGAAATAGGGCAAATGGAAAGCATAGCCAATGTAAGAAGGGAAAAAATGTTGGGCTTAATATACACTGAGTTTGAGGACTTTTGAATTTTAAACTTTGAAAGGAAACAAAATCCTCTACACAACAGAAGACTGCACAAAGAATGGAAAAACATCAGGAGTGAGAGGGAATTAAGAAATATTTCATTCAGAGAAGGCATATAGTTTAGGGCAACTCTAACATTACTATGCCAGAAAAAAAAGCAGCAGAAGTTGATATTTTAGAAGTCTCAAAATAAGATTAACTATAAGTATTTTAATTTACTTGATATAAGGAAGGTTTTACTACCATACAAAGACCTATTTCTCAAATCCAGTAAAATTTCCTCCTGAACACTGACTTTTTTTCAAAATACCAGACATTTAACATCAAATGTGCTTTCTAGATGAGAGAGTGAATACAATAAAACTAAGTAAGTTTCCAAACTAAATACACTGGCTAGGGATTCAAGTCCCTGTGTGTTGCTTTTCAGGTTTTGGCTTCAGTCAATTAATAACAACGGTTACAATCAACATTACTACTTCACAGTCCTAATTCCAGAGTGTGAATTAGGGAGAGATTTGCACCAATAAGGGCCTGGACATGGCAAGTGTCAGTGCTGTGCTTTTCATGAAGAACTTATTGTTAAGTACGTAACCATGGTTGTGTGGTTGTGTGGAGGGCAGAAGAGAAATACAAATAAATTTCAGAGAACTTAAATTCTGTTTCCTTGCTCCTTCTCCACTGTCAGAATTTTAGAAAATAAAGTGGGGGTACAGTGTTGGAATAGTCATGTGAAATAATCCCCATGAAAGTAAGCTTTGGTGCCTGAAAAATAACTAGAGTAATAAATTGTCTCTATAGTGATGAAAGAAATGGAAGTAAAACAGCACAGTAAGCTGGCATCTGAATATTGTCAGCTATCTGAAAAATTGTTGGACCAGGAAAAATTATCTTAAAATTGCCTAATCAAAAAGTAGGCTTAAACCCTTCCCCAATCCCTTCCACAATTTCAAAATCTCTGCTAATAGACTTCATGAAAAGATTACAAAAGTATATTACAATCAAAATGCTCAGTATGTTAAAAATTAAAGCCAACTTGATGGGGGATGTAGTATATATTATAATATAGGATTTCATACAATATGAACTCAATTGGAAGTCAAAGGGGCTCGATGAGCCAAAATCAAAATCAGAGGCAGTACGACACGATAGCAAAAAACAGGCCAATTTTGAAAATGCAGTAAATTAACAGTTAAGAAGAGTGAACATAACACACTGCTCAAACTTACAAATATTTACAGTCAAAGCAAATAAAAAACGAGGAAGCAGTCTTTAAAGCCCAGAGAACCATCATGTATTCTTTTGCATTACAACTACTATGTTATGAAGTCCCTCTTAATTTTATTTTCTCAAATATGATCCAAATTTCAATTTTTTAAAGGCCACCCTGGATAAATTTTCAAGAAATCATCCTCAGGTCCCAGAGGATGTTTAATGTTTGCATACTTAATATGTATTTGGGCATACAAAATTCCCCGGGAACTTTAGAAACCAAATAACTCTGTTTATTATAAAGATGAAGAAATCAAGGCCCAGAAATGGGAAGCAACTTGATCAAGGTCACAGGGCCAATAAGAAACCAAACGGACTAGCATCTAAGAGCCTTGACTCTCAATCCTTTGCTCTTTCTACCCTCTGTAGCTGCCTCTCAACATGAACCTCTAATGGTGTGATATTTATGGAAAGATTAGATAGGAAGAATGGATAGACCAATGTGTGGGTGAACGGACATTCCACAATATTATTCATAAAATATACTATGTTTCTGCCTTGAAGAAGCCAAGCCTAGTTCTTGTCACATGTCACAGTACTCGCTGTTTTCCACTAGATACCAATCTTGGGCGCGAAGAACCCTCTAGTACATCCTGCAGTTTAGAGACAATTCACTTGCCTGCATACATACAAGAAAGTAGGTGCACCCCTACTGCAATCCCTCTGGCTCCCAAAACCCTGACTGCCCTGTACTCATTTTCCTCACTTCCTTTACATTGATACACCCTCGGTTTCTCCATTTAGACGAGGTATCCTTTTCTGACTGTATGCCTCAGTTAGCCCACCCCTACTCCAGAGGCCCCGGGATTACTTTCTCACTCCACTATTTCCAAATCTCAGCCTTTTCAAATCCCATGTCCCCTTCTCGCTTACACAGTGATGTGGCCAGCGCCCCGCACCAACACAGGGTCGGGGGCATATTTCCGCATATGTTCCTCGCTCACTACTCGCGGCGGAGGCGGCACCTCCTCTTCTTCCTCCTCCTCTTCTTCATCCTCCTCCTCATCGTCGTCATCGTCGGGCCCAGATACAGACGACGACGACGGCGGCGGCGACGACGACGTTGCCGCTTCTTCTTCCTCTTCCTCCTCCAGTTCGGAGATGGTGTCGAACTCCGCCATGTTGGGCAGCAGGATGCTCATCACGTGACCTCACGGTCGCAACCACTCTCCAGGAGAAGAGTTTGAACCAGCTGAGGTGCTGGAAGCGGAGGAGGAACGAAATGAAGAGAAAGAGGAGGGGTGTAGGGATGGGATTTGAGGAGACGCGCCTGCGTGTTGGGCAGACTGGAGTGGACTGGCGGCGTGGGGGTAGTTGGAGAGACACAGAGAGAGGATGGGTGGGAGAGGGAGAGGAGAGGGAGCCGGAGAAGAGAGGGAGAAGGGAGGGAGAGAGAGAGAAGAGAGAAGCAAGCAAGCACATTCCGTGTACGCTTGCGCGGCTTCAAGGGGAGGAGGCTGTTAGAGGTGAACTCCGGGAATTACCGAGGTCTTGTCTGGGTGCTGATTTTCATATTGAATCCTGCATCAGCTGCTTTATCCTGGGGACGTAGCTTCTGATTTAATTTTCTTTTAATTAATGCTGGGTGTTATTACCGCCAGTGCAGGCGGGCGAGAGAAGGCATATTCTATAAAAGTCAAGATAGAACTTTGCCAAAATAGAGATGGGGTACACCGATCTCTTATATTTGTTAAGTATTACAGTTTAAAAGACTTTGGCGTCAGAACTTTGCCACAACACTGAAAGGCAGGGTAAGCATTTTTTCCCTTTTATTAAGTCATGTTCACATAGATCATGAATATATTTATGCATTTGTGGGGTACAATGTGTTGATTTTTTATACAATTTGGAGTGATTTCATCAAACTAATCAGCATAGCTTTCACCTCATTTACTTCTGTGTAATACTTATGTAGGACTTTGTAAATGTCAGGGATTGTGCTAATTTTGGAGGTTTTTTTTGGGGGGGGTGGTGGAGAAGCATGCCAACCTAATGAAACATTGATTAATATCATCCATTTCCCAGACACTGAGCTAGGCTCTTCCACATACAATATTTCAGTTAATCTTTAAACAATTCTATGAAGTAGGCATCATTATTGTAGATGAAAAAACTGAATCTCAAGAAATTTAAGTAATTTATTGAGGTCTGTGGTGATGTTTTGTTCAAAATTTCCCATTTTAAATATTCTGTCTTCTCCATACCCACTAAGATATTGTAGAGATCACATATTTTAAGTTTGCAAACAATGTGCCAAACTAGTTCATATTTACCAACAGCACAAAAATCCCTATCATTAAGAAAATGAAGTCACACAGCTAAGTAACACAGCAAATGTTGTAGTCCAGGTATTCTAATAATGGCTTCTTTGCTCTTCCTGCTACAGTGCAACTGTATGCCAATCAGGTAGTGAGACTGGGGAAACAGACAGCCACACTTAAATTTAGGATGAGCAGTACAGAAACAGTATAGGAATATAAATCAAGTATTTAGGATATATGAAGGAGGAAGAAATTCTGTAAGAGTAGCAAATCAAATTACCATTATTATCAAGGTGTTTGTGTTATTAAAGTGAAAAATATTTCATTTTATTCAAAAGTTTGATTCTTTAAGAACTTTAGAAATAACTTGTAGCAATGTCAATAAGCAACAAAATATAGCTTTTTATAGTATGGTGACCTTCATCTAATTAGCCAGAAATTATAAGAGATGGAACCTTAAATGGTTCCAAGTATCCTTCTGGCAACAAATATACGTCTTTGCTATTCTTGGATGTTAAAAAAAATGTGTCATATATCAACTATGGGAGTGAAATACCTTAGATTTAAGATCAAATTCCATGTTCTGCAGCAGTTACTCACTTTCAAGAAGTGAAAAAAAAATCACAGATGAGAATAAACTTTTTCCAAATATATTATTTATAAAGATCTACTAAGTCAATATGTAGTGGGAAAATTATTTTACTGATTACTGATTACTGATGGTTTCTCCTTTTCACCACCCAAGATTAAGCTAGTGAGGGATATTTGAAGGACCAAAAGGGAAGGGAATTAGGAGTGGACTTTATGATAAGTGCAAATAAGGTATTGGGACTATGGTAAAAGTGAAGAAATGATGGCAATGGGGAATGAGCCCAAAGGAAAGGGAGGGGGAAATTCTGCCAAAATGGAAAGAAGCCCCTGACATTTAGTCACATGTCAAAAGGACAAAGCAAAAGCAATCAATGTAACCTGCTTCTGTGTACTCTCAGTGAATCCCCAACAATAATAATTAAAAAAAGGACAAAGCAATTTAGAGAAGTACCATTCTTCATGGGGCTAAGTGCACAAGTATAGTTAAATCTGCTTATCTATTTCTCTTATATACATTGTACTTAAAAGATATGTGTGATTCCAAAGGTAATTTTTTTTCTCCTGAACTATAGGAGAATTTGGAGTTGAACAAGCCAAGAAAAACACATTTTGTTTATACATTATCAGTAAACATGAGAAACACCATGTTTTCTAAATGGTAATTTAGCATTGAGAATAGTTAAGTCCAGGAGTGGATAGAGAAGAAAGCAGGCCACGTTACATTCTGCCAGATGTCTAAGTAGGGCATAGGATTACTTCTTCCATATAATGGATGAGAAACTGAGGCATAAGGTATAAGGTTTTATGCTCTGAGTGGGATTCAACTTAAAATAGCTGAAAAGGATTGTAACTTTTGAAAGGTAGCCTTATTTTGTTTGTTAAAGCATAGAATTCATTGATATGAATAAATATGCAGAGTTGTGTGACTGTCACTACAAACTAAGTTTAGAACATTGCCATTGTCCCCCCAAAGAAATCTCTTTCCCATTTTCAGTCACTCCCCATTCTAACCCCCAACACTCAGTAGCTATTAATCTACTTTTTATTTCTATAGATTTCTTTAATCGACATTTCAAATGATTCTGATCATACAATATGGAGCCTTCTGTGTCTACTTTCTTTGATTTAGTATAATGTTTATGAGGTTCATCCATATTGTATTATGTGTCAGTTCTTTATTCCTTTTAATGGCTGGATAGTATTCCATTTTTTGTAGTATATTACATTTTGTTTATCCATTCACTAGTTGATAACATTTTGGTTACTTCCACTTTGGGGATATTATGAAAGTGCTCCTACGAACATTTATATACATGCTTCTGTGTGAACATATGTTTTAATTTCCCTTGGATAGATACCTGTGAGTGGAACTGCTTGGTTGTATGAAAGACTACATTGAACTTAAAACTGCCAAACTGCTTTTCCAAGTGGGTTCATTGGTTTATAATCCCAAGGACAATGTAGGAGGGTTCTACTTTGTCCATCTCCTTTCTAATACTTATTGTCTTTTTGACTATAGCTGTTCTTGTGCAAGTACCTGTGCTTTTACTTTGCATTTCTCTAATGACTAGTGATGTTAAACATATTTTCATGTACCTGTTGTTGATTTATATAGCTTCTTTGATGAGGTGACTGCTCAAATCTTTCACCCCATTTTAAAATTCAGTTTTTTGAGATAATTATAGATTAATGTGTCATTATAAAAAATAACACAGAGTGATCTCATTTACCCATTACTTAGTGTCCCCCAATGGAAACATCATACAGAACTATAGTACACCATCATAACCACAAAACTGACATTGATACAATCCACCTGTCTTATTCACATTTCCCATCATACATAGAATATTTGCCTGTGTACATTTAGTTCTTTGCAATTTTATCACAGATACAAGTTCTTGTAACCAGCACAACAAGATACAGAACAAATGCATAACCATGTATTCCTCCTGTTCCCTTTTATAACCATTTCCACCCTCCTCCCTATCCTCTGGCAACCATTAAGCTCTGTGATTGTCGTCATTTCAAGAATGTTATGTATTATAAATTGTATCATACTATATGTAACTTTTGGAGATTGGCTTTTTTCATTCAGCATGCTTATCCTGAGAATCATCTAAGTCACTGGTTCTCAATCTTTCTAATGCCGCGAACCTTTAATACAGTCCAAAGGGGTAGCAACCCGCAGATTGAGAATCGCTGATCTAAGTTATTATGTATATAAGTCTTTCATTTCATTTTATTGCTATGTAGTATCTCACATTGCACACAATTTAACTATTCACCCACTGAAAGACATTTGGGTTGTTTCCAGGTTTGGGGTGTTATGAAGAAAACTGTCACGAAAATTTGTTTACACACTTTTTGCCATTTTAAAAATTAGGTTGTCAGCTGGGTGCATTGACTCACACCTATAATCCTAGTACTCTGGGAGGCCAATGTGGGTAGATTACTTGAGCTCAGGAGTTCGAGACCAGCTTGAGCAAGAGTGAGACCCTATCTCTACCAAAAATAGAAAAATTGGCTGGGGTTGTGATGGGCACCTGCAGTCCAAGCTACTTGGGAGGCTGAGGCAAGAGGATCTCTTGAGCCCAGGAGATTGAGGTTACTGTGAGCTATGATGCCATGGCTCTCTAGGCTGGGGGAACAGAGTAAAACTCTTTCTCAAAAATAATAAATAAATAAATAAATAAGTATCCTAGATAGAAGTCCTTTATCAGATATAGGATGTACTAATATTTTGTCCAACCATATACTGCTAATGATATCTTTTGAACTGAAAAAAATTTAAGTTTTGATGAAACCCAATTTGTCAATTTTTCTTTTATTGTTTAAGCCAGGGGTCCTCAAACTACGGCCTGTGAGCCACATGTGGCGGTGTGATTGTATTTGTTCCCATTGTGTTTTTTTACTTCAAAGTAGGGTATGTGCAGTGTGCATAAGAATTTGTTCATAGTATTTTTTTTTTAAACTATAGTCCAGCCCTCCAACGGTCTGAGGGACAGTGAACTGGCCTCCTGTTTAAAAAGTTTGAGAACCCCTGGTAAGCCTTTGATGACTTGTCTCGGAAATTTCTGCCTAACCCTATGTCACCAGATTTGATTTTATGGATTTTTCTAGGCATTTTATTTTTTTTAACTCTTACATTTAGGTCTCTTTTGAGTTGATCTTTGGGTATAGTATTAAGTAAAAGTCTAAATTTGTATTTTTGCACTGTGGCTTTCAAATTATTCTAGCACTGCTTGTTAAAGACTGCCCCTTGTTGAAAATTAATTGAGCTTGGATAGATGGGTTTATTTTGGGACTCTTAATTTATCCAGTTTTTCTGTATGTTTACCTTCAAGCCAGTACCACATTATCTTGAATATTGTAGCTTTGTAGTAAGTTTTTAGGTTAGAATATATAAATCTACCATATTTTTTTTTTCAATACTACTTTGACTATCCTGAGTCTTTTACATTTCCATATGAATTGTAGGATCATCTCATCCTTTCTTTAAAAAAAAGTGTGGAATTTTAATAGGAATCATATTGAACTTGTACATTAAGTTGGGAATATTGCCAATTTTATAATGTTAAGTATTCTTGTTACCAGACGAAGAAGGTCCAGATGCCTCTCACTGTCAGCCAATATGCAGAGAAGGGGATAGATTCACCAAACTTTATTTGTTAGAAGACCAGCAATTCTGGAGAATATGCCCCAAAAAAGTGTGATTAGAGATTTATCTCTGAATCTAACACTGATAGGAAGGAAATTGCAAAAGTATTAAGGCTCAACGAAGATTGCCTGTTGGCGACACTGGAAAAAAAAATCTATGCAGTATTAAACACTTTGTGCTGTGTCTTTATGGATACCTCAGGAGAAATTGGAACCTGAATAAAGTAAATGTGGCTGCAACAGGGCCCCACAAGTGCCCCATACTCAGCTGATTTTCAGGAATATTCATTTCAATCACCCAGAACTTTGGATCAGTTCTATATAGACTCTTAAAACTAAGTATTAAGAACTGTGCCAAGACTGTGACTAAGAATACTAATATTCTCATCATGCAAAGCCTCAAAACCCAAAACTTACGGATTTTTGTAGGTGACTGCTAAATATGTTCATTCTCTTGCCCTGGATATAACCCTGAGTTCATCCCTGTTAATGTAAAGAAGCCAGAGTGAGCCTCTATTTACTTCTTTACCCTGGAGTACGTTCTGAGAGATATATCTTTCAGATTCTACATTTCAGTAATGAACCCACAGAGAACAAGGAACCTACTCAACTGGCCTTGAACACTCTACTCAAGATGGTCCTTTATTCAAGCTGGGAGTGGTGGCTTACACCTGTAATCCTAGGACTCTGGGAGGCCAAGGAAGGTGGATTGTTTGAGCTCAGGAGTTCAAGACCAGCCTGAGCCTGAGCAGGAGCCCATGTCTAAAAGTAGCTGGGTGTTGTGGCAGGCTCCTGTAGTCTCAGCTACTTGGGATGCTAAGGCAAGAGAATTGCTTAAGCTCAAAAGTTTGAGGTTGCTATGAGCTATGATACCATGGCACTGAATCAAGTGTGACAAAGTGAAACTCTGTCTCAAAAAAAAAAAAAAACCTTTTCAAGCACTCCAGATGACCTTTTTATCTCTGTCATGGCATACCAGGTTACTTCCTAAACTACACTATGCCACACTCTGAATTACTTAAGAAGTGGCCCTTGCCCTGCTTCCTGAAACCTACATACAATCCAGCTGGTAAGTAGGTTATCCTTAGGACTTGAAGGGAAAGACCTGACAATCTCTAGCAAAAGTGGACTGTCCTATGGGACATTCTACTTATGAGCCCTACAGTCTTCAAGTTGTCTGGGTTACATCATTCCTGCATCTAGCCTTATACCCCAAGGACACCCAGCAAACTCCAGCTGGACCACTGAACTACAGAACTGTGAGGAGATGAGGGTTAAAGCATCAGTTGTCAGGATAGGAAGTATATTATTCTTAGACATCCTTGTTTGTTGCTGTATTTAGTGTGGCCCCTTGTTGTTTTCGTAGCTGTGATGCTTGTTGTTCCCAGTGTAACTTTAAACCTAATCCTTGTCTGAATAAGTTCAATCCCAGGGCAAATGCAGTAAATCATAGTAATTATTTCCATTTAAAGTATATTTCATAGATATGAAATGTAGTAATAGGAGCAGAGAATGAAAGCACTTTCAGTGATAATAAGATGGAGTCTGTCCGGCTAGGGAAGAAATGATGCAGCTGGTCTGGTCAGTTTAGGTCCTGCTTGACCTTCACCCCCTGTCTCCAATTCTTACTGTTTTCTAAATTTACCTCCCACCATAAAGATGCCTATTTTGAGTAGTTTAGGTGGATTGATTTAGGAGATTAACTTTTTTTTTTTTATCAAGTAATATATATATATATATATATTATATTTTTATTTTTTATTAAATCATAGCTGTGTACATTGATATGATCATGGGGCATCATACACTAGTTTCATAGACAGGTTGACACTTTTACATCACACTGGTTAACATAGACTTCCTGGCAGTCATTGTGTTAAGACATTTACTAAGTTTCACATATACCCTTGTAAGATGCACGGCAAATGTATTCTCACCAATCTCCCTCTACCCGCCTCCCCCTCCCTCCCCTCCCTTTCCCCCTTCCTCCTATTCTTAGATTGTAACTGGGTTATAGCATTCATGTGAAAGCCCTAAATTAGTTTCAGCATAGGGCTGAGTACATTGGATACTTTCCCTTCCGTTCTTGAGATACTTTACTAAGAAGAATATGTTCCAGCTCCATCCCTGTAAACATAAAGGAGGTAAAGTCTCCATGTTTCTTTAAGGCTGCATAATATTCCATGGTTTACATATACCACAATTTATTAATTCATTCATGGATCCATGGGCACTTGGGTTTTTTCCATGACTTAGCAATTGTGAATAGGGCTGCAATAATCATTCTAGTACAAATATCTTTGTTATGATATGATTTTTGGTCTTCTGGGTATATGCCCAGAAGAGGAATTACAGGATTGAATGGCAGGTTTATTTTTAGAACTTTAAGTGTTCTCCATATATATTTCCAAAAGAAATGTATTAATTTACATTCCCACCAGCAGTGCAAAAGTGTTCCCTTTTCTCCACATCCTCGCAAACATCTCTGGTCTTGGGATTATGTGATATAGGCTAGTCTCACTGGAGGTAGATGATATCTCAAAGTAGTTTTGATTTGCATTTCTCTGATGATTAAATATGATGAGCATTTTTTCATATGTCTGAAGGCCGTGCGCCTATCTTCTTCAGAGAAGTTTCTCTTCAAATCCCTTGCCCAGCCTGCGATGGGATCCCTTGTTCTTTTCTTGCTAATGTGTTTGAGTCCTCTGTGGATTCTGGTTATTAAACCTTTGTCAGAGACATAACATGCAAATATATTCTCCCATTCTGAGGGCTGTTTGCTTGCTTTACTTACTGTGTTCTTGGCTGTGCAGAAGCTTTTTAGTTTGATCAAGTCCAAGTAGTGTATTTTTGAACCTGCTTTAATTGCCTGGGGGTCCTCCTCATAAAATGCTCGCCCAGACTGATTTCTTCAAGGGTTTTTCCTGCATGCTCCTCTAGTATTTTTATAGTTTCATGTCTTAACTTTAAATCTTTAATCCACTGAGAGTCTATTTTAGTTAATGGCGAAAGGTGTGGGTCAAGTTTCAGTCTTCTGCAGGTTGCCAGCCAGTTTACCCAGCACCATTTGTTAAATATGGAATCTTTTTCCCACTGAATGTTTTTAATTGGCTTGTCAAAGATTAAATAACACTAAGTAGGTGGATTCATCTCTTGGTTCTCTATTCTGTTCCAGACATCTACTTCTCTGTTTTTGTGCCAATACCATGCTGTTTTGATCACTATCTTTTTGTAGTGTAGTCTGAGGTCTGGTAGCATGATTCCTCCTGATTTGTTTTTATTTCTGAGTAATGTCTTGGCTATTCGTTGTTTTTTATGATTCCATATAAAATGAAGTATTGTTTTTTCAAGTTCTTTAAAGTATGACAGTGGAGCTTTAATAAGGATTGCGTCGAAATTATATATTGGTTTGGGTAGTATGGACAGTTTAACAATGTTGATTCTTCCCAGCCATGAGCATGGTATGTTTTTCCATTTGTTAACATTTTCAGCTATTTCTTTTCTTAGAGTTTCATAGTTCTCTTTATAGAGATTTTTCATGTCCTTTGTTAGATAAATTCCCAAATATTTCATCTTCTTTGGCACTACTGTGAATGGGATAGAGTCCTTAACTGTTTTTACAACTTGACTGTTGTTTATATATATAAAGGCTACCGATTTGTGAGTGTTGGTTTTGTAACCTGAGA